>JACEEZ010006337.1:97500-112500 GCA_016584305.1 Chionoecetes opilio | reverse complement strand
CAGACCCCAACCCTGACCCTCTACATAAGACATGAGTGATACTCGGGATACCCCTCAGGCTCTCTCTCAGCAGCGGCGGGTGTGGCCAAGGTGGCGACGCTTCTTGCATTGAACACATCTCCTCCACAGTCATCATGCCACCACGGTGGAGGAGGAGAGGGGAGGGAAGGATGTAAGGCACTCTTCTAATCAAATTAATTTCGTTACTTCCCAGCTTTCTTATCTATTATCCATTATTTTATATTCTTTGTTCAATTAAAAAAAATAGTGAGATATAAAGTTTAAGATGGATTAAGTTTAATTACACCAATAGCTCTCCCTTCAACCAGCGACCTTTTTTTTTTATTTCAGTCTGTTTTTTAATTCAATACTTCATATTTTATAAATTAAATAAAAGGTAGAATAAAATGTGGGTGTGTGAGCGCGCGCACGCTAGGGTACTTGCTGTGTTAATTAAAAGCGCTCATTAATTCAGTGAGTAAACTAAGTTTTGTGTTCCAAATTTTCTAAATTAATTTCACCTCATTATTCCGAGACAAACAAACAAACAAGAAAACAAACAAGCAGGCAAATTGATAGAAAAAACAACGCTTGGAACCGTTAACGTTAAGCTGCACGACATTAACACACACACACACACACACACACACACACACACACACACACACACACACACACACACACACACAACACACACACACACAACATATATATAGTTATACACACACACACATACTCACATACACACACACACATACACACATACACATACACACACACACACACACACACACACACACACACACGCACACACACACACACACACACACACACACACACACACACACACACACACACACACACACACACACACACACACACACACACACACACACACACACACACACACACACACACACACACACACGGCCCATTTGCTACATGATACACAGTGGCGTGACACAACCTGTTTATCCATCACAAAACTAAGTGACAAATTTTTTTTTCAGAACCCTAGCCAGCCAGGTATTTAAATGCGTTCGTTAAAAGAAAATATCTTCCTACCCACGCAGTGCAATGCAGAAAAACAACATGGCTGACACAGTGTTGAAAATGTACCACCGACCAGGGAAATGCCGCGCCCCGCCCGATGGCATATTCTCGTTTTTTGGAAGAGTATGTCGCGTTTACTCTTGAACACGTTAGGTTACGTTTAGGGTAGGTTAGGTGTCCTGGACTCTATAGGTAATTTTGCGTGGGAATCACAATGAGGGTATTTTCGGATTATCCTATGCTTAGTTTCGGAGGTATACAGCCAAGTGTCTTCACTCAGAAACCACATAATTGCATAGAGTTGGGGAATATGCCGCCCGGTGAGTGGCGGCGCGCGAGACTGACAGCCCGGGAGCAAATAAAACAAGGTGAAAGTCGCACAAACTGAGTTTCATTAGAAAAAAAGTCACAGTACAATAAGATAAAACAAAAAAATCCTCGGGTACATATAGGTCGCTGTGCTTGGATATAAATGTAAAGCGAGGGCAGAGTTGTAGTTTTCCTCATCTTTATGATCTGTTTTCCAAATGTTTCTGTGTGATTAAGAAAGCAAATAACACGATGGTCAAGGTTGCATATTGAGTAGTTCTCGGAAAACAATGATAAATAAACATCCAAGGAGAAAGAAAAACTAGGGAACGCGTGTAGGTAGTATTTACATGCAGCCCGAGACAAGCTGTATATATAATAATATATAAAAAAAAAAATGTAATTATTCCTTCACCCTATTCTATGGTTATTTTTTCTATGAACTATTGCCAGATTTGAATATGATTACTTTGCACTCTACATCCCTGATTCTCCTGTGAGCCATCGCGAGAGTAAGTAAGCTCCGATGATTCACACTTGCTGGAACTGCTGTACTTTTAAGTAAAATTGAGGCATGGAGTTAAAGTAATCGTCCAGACCATTTCATCATTCCTGATGTTATGTAGTTAGAGTATAGCCATTATCGAGTGTATCAACAATATGTTGTCACTTTTTGCATCCAGTCAGCCGTTTTTTAATAATCCGCAATCAAAATCTGTAAATTCCCCGAGCTTCAAAAACGCTGCTGGCAACTGGCAGACGATGCGCCACGGCTCGGTGACATCACTGAAGGTGGTCTCCTCTTCCCGCACTAATCCAGAAGCACGTAAACATAAGAGATAAATATAGTACTTGAAGAATTTTTGGGTATTTCTGATTGATTTTTTTTGCGATATGGTATACACATGCATCCTTAATGGGTGCAGCAAGAAAGCAGTGCCTTTCCAGAAAAGTTTGCACACGAATCAGACCAATAGGCGAGAAACGTGTACAAAATGTGTGTGCGTCGGACGGACGTTGGTGCGTTGGGGTGAAGGTAGGGAAACGGGGCTGGGTGTTGGTGGTGGGGGAAGGGGGTGGGTGTTAGCTGTGGGAGAAGAAGGTGGATGTTGGTGGAGGGGGAAGTGGGTGGGTGTTGGTGGTGGGGAAGGGAGTGGGTGTTCGGTGGTGGGGGAAGGGGATGGGAGTTAGTGGTTGGGGAAGGGGATGGGTGTTGGTGGTTGGGGAAGGGGGTGGGTGTTGGTGGTGGGGGGAAGGGGATGGGAGTTAGTGGTGGGGGAAGGGGGTGGGGGAAGGGGTGGGTGTTGGTGGTTGGGGAAGTGGGTGGATGTTGGTGGTTGGGGAAGGGGGTGGGTGTTGGTGGTTGGGGAAGGGGATGGGTGTTGGTGGTTGGGGAAGTGGGTGGGTGTTGGTGGTGGGGGGAGTGGGTGGATGTTGGTGGTTGGGGAAGGGGGTGGGTGTTGGTGGTTGGGGAAGGGGATGGGTGTTGGTGGTTGGGGAAGTGGGTGGATGTTGGTGGTGGGGGAAGGGGATGGGTGCTGGTGGTTGGGGAAGGGGGTGGGTGTTGGTGGTTGGGGAAGGGGGTGGGTGTTGGTGGTTGGGGAAGTGGGTGGGTGTTGGTGGTTGGGGAAGGGGTTGGGTGTTGGTGGTTGGGGAAGGAGGTGGGTGTTGGTGGTTGGGTGTTGGAAGTGGATATGTGGGTGGGAACGGGGGTGTGTGTTGGGGGACGTGGGTTGGGGAAGGAGATGGGTGTTGGAAGTGGGGATGTGGGTGGGAACAGGGATGGGTGTTGTGGGATGTGGGTGGGTGTTGGGGATGAAGTAGAGTGAATAATAGCAGATTCTTGAAGGACTCCAGCATCCCCTCTCTCTCTCTCTCTCTCGGTGAACACCTTCTGTGACGTCATCAATAATATTCGCGGGCCTGTTGGAGGGATGAAACATTTTTCCCCGCGCTTTTTACAAAAGTCGTGTTTTTACGGAAATAAGGCGTGGAAATGAATTATTTTTTGTGGATCAGGTGTTTTGAATGAACATTCAACATATTTATGCAAAATAAAAATGGGTCTGGACGATTACTTTAAGTTATATTCTCGTATACACTTTTGTTTTCATTCATATCATGGACTTACTAACCTACAACTAAACTATTATACAGCTGAAGAGCCTACTAATATATTAACGATAAAACGAATTAAACTGTTTAAGGAAGGAAACTCTCATTTAGCTGAGCACCCAACACCCCTTTAGGAAACCCTTCTGTAACCATTTTTTTTTAGGAAGCTGCAAATGCCCAGTCGACAACGAACTCGTGAGCAAGAGAGTATATGAGCAAGAGAGTATACTTGTAAGAATCTACTTGGTCTTTGAAAATTCACTGGACACAAATTTTCCTTGTAACAACTACGTAGATTAACCCCTTCATGCCCAGATTTTTCCTTTGCTATATAAAATCGTCTGTTGTTAGACATAAAATTACGTAAAAGTCACTTGATATATCAAATTAGCAGTCAACAAGGATACTAAACAGTTTATATATATATATATATATATATATATATATATATATATATATATATAAAATATATATATAATATTCTTATATTCACGAAAAATCGTCTAATGGTAGCCAAATTACAATGGGAATTACGTTTTGGGACTCAAGGGGTTTAATCTTCCTTATGCCCATACAGTACAGAAGTTCTTACCACGCCACAACTCAATATTTTCTGTGCAGTAATTGTTACATTACATAGTTTCTAAAGCTAGGCGCTGCAAATCCTTCTCTCCCAAGGTCTCTTCATGTCTCCTTTCACCTGCGTTATCCATCGAAGGGCCAATCAGCGGCTATCTCCCTTCAGGCTTCTACGAGGACGCAAGACGATGTGCTTTTCAATACCAAGATTTCCATTTAGATTCTCCTGATCCCCTCATCCTCTCCCTTCTTCTTCGGTATTTTTTTTGACACCTGCATCTCAAGCACCACCGCGATCCCACCTCCCGCGGCAGGAGATAACATGCTGACGGAGACCCAAGGCATTGTGGGAACCGGGGGGACGTGAGGTGTCTGCTGCAGGACTTTTACTTGTCCGTCTGTCTCTTGACCAGCGTAACAATAGGGACGAAAACCACAGGATAAGAATTGCAGCCAAGCATATCGAGTCGCATCGCTTGTGATCAGAAGGAGTGGAAAGGTGCGGTGAAGAGGAACGAAATGGAAGAGGAGGAGGAGGAGGAGGAGCAGGAGGAGGAGGAGGAGGAGAAGGAGGAGGAGGAGGAGGAGGAGGAGGAGGAGGAGGAGGAGGAGGAGGAGGAGGAGGAGGAGGAGGAGGAGGAGGAGGAGGAGGAGGAGGAGGAGGAGGAGGAGGAGGAGGAGGAGGAGGAGGAGGAGGAGGAGGAGGAGGAGGAAAAAATAATAGCAAAGAGTAAAGAGGAAAAGAACCAAATGTGGGAGGAGGAGAAAGATAAGCAAAAGGAAAAGGAGGATGGCTTAGGAGGAGAGAAAGGATAGGAAAAGAGCTCAAAAAGAAAAGAAAAAAAGGGAGTAAAAGAAGGCAGGTTGAATGTCCTTGGGCTGCTGCCACTCCCTCTTATCGCCTCCCCTTTTTGTTGTCATTTTTCTCCACCACTACCACCAACGCCTCTTTTCCTGCTACTCCTCCTCCTCTTCAATCTGTCTATCTATTTTGAGAGAGAGGGGGAGAGAGAGAAGAGAGACGAGGAGAGAGAGAGAGAGAGAGAGAGAGAGAGAGAGAGAGAGAGAGAGAAGGAGAGGAGAGAGAGGAGAGAGGAGAGGAGAGGGGAGAGAGAGAGAGAGAGTAGAGAGAGAGAGGAGAGAGAGAGGAGAGAGGGGAGAGAGAGGAGAGGAGAGAGAGGGAGAGAGATGAGAGAGAGAGAAGAGGAGAGAGAGAGAGAGAGAGAGAGAGAGAGAGAGGAGAGGAGAGAGATGAGAGAGGAGACGACGGAGAGGAGATGGAAGACGAGAGAGCGAGAGATGAGAGAGGAGCAGAGAGACGAGAGCGAGATTGAGAGAGAAGAGACAGAGGAGAGAGAGAGAAGGAGAGAGCAGAGAGAGGGAAGAGAGATGAGAGACAGAAGAGAGAGAGAGAGAGAGAGAGAGAGAGAGAGAGAGAGAGAGAGAAGAGAGAGAGAGAGAGGAGAGAGAGATTGAGGAGATGAGAAGACGAGAGAGAGAGAGAGAGAGAGATGAGAGACGAGAGAGGGAGAGACGAGAGTGGAGAGATGAGAGAGAGAGACGAGAGAGAGAGAGAGAGAGGAGAGAGAGAGAGAGAGGGAGATAGGTGTGTGTGTGTGTGTGTTCAGGGAAAGAATTTGAAACATGTGGATATTGATAACAATGTGTTTGAAAGTCAGTTTTAATCCTTTGAACTGAAATAAAATCCACATTAGTGTCAGGAAAAAAAAAACAATTGAACACAAAGCTTTCCGTTTTCTCGCTTGTGAAGTAATAAGATTTAGAACGGATTTTATTGGCCCGTTCGTTTTTCCCGCTAGATTGGAGTTTAAACGAGAGTATTTTTTTTTGGCAGATGAGGTATATATTTCTTTACCAATTCTATATAAAGGTTCATTTTTACTACTTCGAACTCTTTATGGTGTCCTTTATACCAGTGATTATATTACATTTTTTTCCTTTTTATGTTGTGCATGCAAGGTTTCAAATTTAGTGTTACTCTTTTCTTCTCTCGCTGCCTCTGCTTCACCCTACACGAGGCTTGTCGTCACGCATTTCTAGCTTTCACGGCGATACCATAATTTGCCATTATTGTTGCCGATCGAGTTGATTACCTTAATGTTGGGTTTTCTATCGGAGGTGCTTGGGAGGAGGTTGCTGGGTAATGGATCAATGGACGGCACAATTCGTTTTCTAATGGACCTATTTACCTTCTTATCTCAACGAATTGGGTGTGGGTGTTGTGTGTGTGTGTGTTGTGGGTGTGTGTGTGTTGTGTGTTGTGTGTGTGTGGAGGTGCGCGACTGTGTGTGTGTGTGTGGGTGTGGTGTGTGGTGTGTGTGTGTGTGTGTTGTGTGTGTGTGTGTGTGTTGTGTGTGTGTGTGTGTGCGTGTGTGTGTGTGTGTGTGTGTGATTTGTGTGGACTGTGTGTGTGTGTGTGTGTGTGTGTGGGGGTGTGGGGTGTTTTGTGTGTGTGACTGTGTGTGTGTGTGTGTGTGTGTGTGTGTGGTGGTGTGTGTGTGTGTGTGTTGTTTTGTGTTTACGGGGGGTTAAGTTTGCCTTAGTAATGGCTTGGTCTGGAGGCCATCGGAAAAAAGGGAAGGTGTTCCTTGGACACGCCGCCTCCTCCTCCTCATCCTCCATATCTCTCTCTCTCTCTCTCTCTCTCTCTCTCTCCTCCTCCTCTCTCTCTCCTCTCTCTCTCTCCTCTCTCTCCTCCATTTTTGCTGTTCCTCATTTACATATCATTACATTTTCATACGCACACTAATACGTATTGATCGCTCCTTGGGGAATCACGTTGCATCACCTCCTCCTCCTCTTCCTCCTCCTGTCTTCTTCTCCTCTCCTCCTCCTCCTCCTCCTCCTCCTCCTCCTCCTCCTCCCCCTTCCATGTTCCTATCCTCTTTAGGGACATGGTATCATTTTCCAACTGTTTTCTTACAAGTAGTTGATAGTTAGTAGTATGTAGTTCAGCAGATACCCTCGCTATGGACCAATAGGTCTCCTGGTGTCTGTTACTCCTATGTAATCCTATGTAACTCTCCTCCTCCTCCTCCTCCTCCTCCTCCTCCTCCTCCTTCCTCTCCTCCTCCTCCTTCCTCCTCCTCCTCTCCTCCTCTCCTTCCTCCTCCCTCCTCCTCCTCCTCCTCCTCCTCCTCCTCCTCCTCCTCCTCTTCTTCTTCTTCTTCTTCTTCTTCTTCTTCTTCTTCTTCTTCTTCTTCTTCCTATTGGAGTGATAAATGGCTATTAAAATTCAATTCCGATATATGTAAAGTAATGCAAATAGGCAACGATAACCTCAAATATAACTATCAAATGCAAAATAAATCGTTAACTGAAGTACAGCAGGAAAAGGATTTAGGTGTCATCATCTTCAAACCAGTCCGCATTGCCTAGCTGCCAGTAAAAAGGCGAATATGCTGTTGGGCTTCATTAAACGCAACTTTGAACATAAAACTCCGAAAGTAATGACACAATTAAACACGTCCTTGGTTAGGCCGCACTTAGGATATGCCGTTCAATTCTGCTCGCCCTGTTTCGTAAAAGATCAAGCCAAATTGGAATCAGTGCAAAGAAGAGCAACCAAACAAATTCCATCTCTGCGAAATTCATCTTATGAAGAGAAACTGCGGAAACTTAATATGTTTTCCTTAAAGGATCGTAGAATCCGTGGGGACTTGATAGCAACCTTTAAGATCCTAAAAGGATTTGATGTCATTAATCAAGAGAACCTATTCGAGCTTTCTCCTCAAGTGACAACAAGGAATAACGGCTTAAAACTTAACGGCCAACGTTGCATCACAGATCTCCGTAAAAATTATTTCAATGTTAAAGTTGTTGATCGATGGAACAAGTTACCAGCAAATGTTGTCGAAGCCAGCACAAGCAATCAATCAATCATTGGGGGCATACGCCGGGGGGCGCGTCGCCTCGCCAACCCTACGACGCCACTCCTGGGGGTCACCACGCGCTAGTCTCCATGCAGGCTCCTTTCCCATACCAAGCAGCTCTCGACAAGAAACATAAACTTGCCCCAGCCACTAGCCTTGTGGGCGCCCTCTTGGCCTCCTCCACGCCGGATTGTCTCTTACAGACACAACCCGATGGGAAGGATCAGTTTCAGTGTAGCGTGCCACATGCCCATATAGGCGAAGTTGGCGCTGACGGACTATGCAGGTAATAGGCCTCGATTCAGTCTCACGGTGCAATCGCTGATTTGACACGTATCCCAGCGATACCCCATGATTCTGCGAAGACACTTATTACCAAAGGCATTGATTCGTCTCTTCAAGTCACTATTTAGTGTCCATGTCTCACAACCATAGAGTAAGACAGGGATCAAAAGCGACTTGAAGATTCGGATCTTTGTCCTCCGGCACAGGTACCGACAACGCCAAATACTCCCGCTGAGCGAATCCATAGCACCGTGGGCTATGCCAATCCGCCGTAAAACTTCTTGACGTGACCCGCCGTCATTATGGACTGCGCTACCAAGGTATGTAAAACTTTCCAAGATTTCGATGTCCTCGCCGCACGCATGAACAGACTGTACTGCTTCATCTAGTTAGTCTCCAAACACCTGGACCTTGGTCTTAAGCCAGGAGACCTCAAGTCCAAAGGCTTTGCCTCCTCGTGCAACGCCTCGAGAGCCATCACCAGGACCTCCAGCGACTCAGCAAAGATTACTGCATCATCGGCAAAAACAAGATCAGTGATCTTGGTGTTGTCGACGGATGCTCCACAATCACTTTGATCTACAGCCTTGTCCAATACCCAGTCCATAGAAGCGTTGAAAAGTGATGGGGCAAGGACGAACCCTTGCCTCACTCCTGTATTAACAGGAAAGAAGCTGGATGCACCTGCCCCACACTTCACAGCACTCTCAGTCCCAAAATACAGACCGGTTATCAAACCAATAGTCCTTGCAGGAATCCCGCGAAGTCGCAGAAGATCCCAAAGTGACTCACGATGCACTGAGTCAAACGCCTTCTTGAGATCAACATAGGCTGCAAGCATCCCCTGTCGAAACTCACGTCGGCGTTCCACCAGGACATGAAGCGCTAGGATACTGTCCGTTGTTGACTTACCAGGCGTGAACCCAGACTACTTAGGTCTCTGATGCTTCAGCTGATGACTGCGGATCCGTGTCAGCAATAGATGTGCAAGCACCTTGCCTGGCACGCTGAGCAGTGTAATACCGCGGTAATTGTTGCAGTCCTGACGGTCCCCTTTCCCTTTCCAGATAGGGACGACCAGCCCCCTTTTCCAGTCAGGAGGCATGGTACCTGATTGCCACACGGCAGTCAGGACAGCATGCAACCCGCGGATCATGCCTCACCCCCAGCTTTGAGGAGCTCCGCACTGATATTACAAACACCAGCTGTAGTTTTGCTCGGCGGTCAGCGCGCTTCCTGATTTCAAAGTGAGAGTCGTGTTTTCTGCATATCGTATACAATCACTCGAGATTATGAAATAACCACAGGAGGTTTAGAAAAACTGACCCAATTATCATCTTCATGACACATTTCTGCATATCATAAGCAAAAAAAATATACGAAAACCTTTTAGTGTATTCTAAAAAATATAGCAAAAAGAAATAGTGTATAAACCTTTTTCTCACTTTTTTGCCTTCAACTCGCTGCAATTTCTCGACAATTTCTACTATTTTGTTTTTTATCACAGATTTGTAATCAGCTGACTTTCTTGGTTCTGATGGTATAAGACACATAGCAATACATAAATATCTAGCTGGTCAAAATTGCCGATAACTTGAAGCATGTGTTCGGTGCTGACCCTTGAGTGACGGCCATGCCCGCCCAATATTAAACCTGCTGAATATTGGCGGGCAATGACGACGGTTACTTTTTGCTCGTCGGCATCGTGTCCACACTGCCACTTTTGAGTGACGAACACTCGATCGACGGGAAGCGCCGACGGTGGTGAGTGGTAGTGTGGACGGGGCCTTAATAAGGCAGAAAGAGATTGCTATTTCCATCCTCAAAGCAATTCACTGCACGCCTCATCCCTTCCCTTCCCACTCTGTTCCTTCCCCTCCCCTTATATCCTTATCCCCTCACAGACTTCCCCTCCTCTCAGCCTTCTCCCCTTCTAGCCTTATCCCCCCTACATCCCTCTCCCCTCACAGCCTTTCCCCTCCCCGCTCCACCCACCAAAACGGTGCAGTCAGGTGGGAAGCGCAGCCACGCACCTGGAGCTAATAAAGTCCCACGTTCCGTTGGCTCCGAACATAACTCTCGAGGAACCAATATTAACCCCGCTGGGAAAGGGAACACGACCGCCCGCAAAAACACAAAACAGGCCCGGGGTCTTCTTCCTCTTCTCCCGGGACAACCCAGCCATTGAGAAGGAGCGACGTACCATGAAAAGGGAATCTCGTAAGACCGTCGCGAGGAAACAAGAGCTGAAGGGTGTGGGGGGTAGTGTGTGTGTGTGTGTGTGTGTGGGGTGTGTGTGTTGTGTGTGCGTGTGCGTGTGCGTGTGGTTTTGGTGTGTGTGTGTGTGGAAGGTAAGGACTAATGAGCGGCGACATGAAGTCATAATGAAGTAGGGCTTTCAAGAGAGAGAGAAGAGAGAGAGTACAAAGAGGACGGGCGGGGTGTGTGTTTCAATAGGTAGTGGGAAAAAAGGCATGTTTTCGTCCCCTTAGGGCGTGAAGTCCAGGACCAAAACAAATTTTTTTCCCTTTGGGGCCTTTCTTATCACCCTTTTCCCAACCTTGACTCCCCACCACACCTCCACCCCCTCCTCTTTTTCTTTTTCTCTTCCCTCTTTTTCTTCTCCCCTGTGGTCTTCTCTTGGCTCTTTTTTCCCTTTTTATTCAGTCCGGCTCCATTTCTCCCCTCTCTTCTTCCTCTCCCTTCTTCCTCTCTCCTCTCTCTCCTCTCTCTCCCCTCTCTCTCTTCTCTCCTCTCCCCCCTCTTTTCCCCTCTTCTCTCTCTCTCTCTCTCTTTTCCCCTTTTCTCCCCTCTCTCTCCCTCTCTCAATATCTCAACGCAAGGTCTCAGATATTTTCTTTTCTTCTTCAATTCCCTATGTTCATATTTTTCGAACATTTTCCCTGCTGCACGGTCTCTATCACTCATTTACTCTTTTCATTAAAAAAAATTACTCTTTTTACTGTAAATTGTCGTCATTAGTTTTCTCCACGAGTTGTTTAACCTTTGTTTGGTCTAGTTTTTGATTTTTTCTTGGTGTTTTTCGCCTCGTAAATCTTGAAAGGGGTTTTTTTTTTCTTTCTTTTTTTTTCAACAAACTTGGTGCAAAAGAAATTCACGTAGTTGTGGAAAATTTTAAAATTTTTTTGATAGTTACTAATGTTGGTGAACACTACATTTTAAAAGATGAAATTTCCTTGGGAAAAACCACTACCTCCATGTTTTATTGTTCCATTTTCCATTGCGTTTTTGCGTTCCATTGTGTTCCATGCATCTGATAATTATCTTTCCTATATTATGTTCACCTATAGACGTATAGCTCTTGCCTCCATGGCTTTGAATCGCGCGCGCGCATACACGCACCACGCACACCACCAAAACCACCAAAACCCACACACACACACACACACAAATACTGCTGATGGCCAAAGAGGGGCCCTGCTTTTTCAACGAAAAAAATTTCCCAAAGCAGAGTTTTGCTAATCCTTGTTATCTGGGGTGATAGCTGACGTTAAGGTCCCCTCTTCTGTGGCCATCGATTTGTGAGCCTCAGATGGTTTAAAGCCATTCGTTCCCGCTAGGCCATGCTAAAAAAAAGTATGATAAACACTGCTTAAAGGTGACATGCTTCATTAAATGGACAATTAAATATTTAAAATTTCACATTTGGAAAGTTGTCGCCCCCCCTTTCCCCCAACCACTGTATTACAGCCTGTGTTTTATCATATCATTTTCATTTTACTACATTTTTTGCGTTCATTACGATTTTTCCCTCCCGGGCAAGACCACTCCAGGGGGGGAAAACCCCTTTACCGAGACCCCACACCACACCCCACAGGAGTCATCGCAGCCTTCTAGTGAACAATGGACGTACTCGCGAAAATTATCTTTCACTTGTTATGCATTTAATTAATTAATTGCTATCATGAAATTTAATAACTCTACTGTACACCAATTCTCTCTCTCTCTCTCTCTCTCTCTCTCTCTCTCGTCTCTCTCTCTCTCTCTCTCTCTCTCTCTCTCTCTCTCTCTCTCTCTCTCTCTCTCTCTCTCCTCTCTCTCTCTCTCTCTCTCTCTCTCCTCTCTCTCTCTCTCTTTCTCTCCTTCCTCTCTCTTTCGGTGTGTGTGTGTGTGTGTGTGTGTGTGTGTGTGTGGTGTGTGTGTGTGTGTTTGTGTTGTGTGTGTGTGTGTTGTGTGTGTGTTGTGTGTGTGTGTGTGTGTGGGTGTGTGTGCGTGCGTGTGTGTGCGTGTGTGTGCCGCGCGGTGTCGAAACGAGCACGTAAAACAAACTATTTACAGACGTAGGCGTAACCTTGGACAAGAAATGTACCTGACACTGTGTCCATAAGGCAAAGGAAATGTATCACTTTGATGTGGAAAAGATGATGGTTTTACGCGCAAGAAGCCATGGTAGAGGACGAAGAGGTATTGGCTGCAAAGATGCTGAGCGGATTTGAAGTGAGCGAGACAGACAAGTGACAGACAGACGACAGGGCGAAGAGACGATGGGAGATAAAGGGATTTGATGTAGTGTATTTAGTATTATAAAAGTAGTAAAGTTGGCAGACTAAATGTTGAGGGGCACAAAGATGAACCCTGAGGCGTATATAGAGAGGATCCAAGGCTCAATCACCACTGCCGGATATAGTATTCTTAATCAACTGATACGATTTTCCTATTCAGCTTATTTTTCCCTTTCAGTCTGGTTCAATTTATAAATGCTTAATTAAATTAATATGGTGTAATACGCACAATTCATGTTGTATCGGTGATTCATTCCGAACATTGCCTCTGAGCTCATAGCCAATGAAATTCCAGTAAGAGCGGATTCACACGATTCATCTGCGTGCGACTTTCGTAACTATTTTTCTACGTAAAAATCAATAAGCTGTTTAAACCATAAGTTCCCTGGGTATCAGTTGGCACGTGTGTACCCACCCTTTACTTTGATAAGAATGACTCTCTTCTCATTTTCATCAAAAAGCAGCGTAACTGTACCGAGGGCTTCACATTGACGTATATTTATATAAAATCTTCTTTTATATGGTCTTCAATGGATCCTTTGATTATAATTATCTTTTCACAGCAGGGAAAATAATACAACTTTTTTATATTTACTTCACAAACCAATTTACACGCAAGCAGGCACACCCACACACACACACACACACCACACACACACACACACACACACACACACACACACACACACGCCACACACCACAGCACACACACACACACACACACACACACACACACACACACACACACACACACACACACACACACACACACACAGTCTCACACACACACACACACACACACACACACACACACACACACACACACACACACACACACACACACATTCATATCGTTCCACCTTTCCTAACAACAACACTTATTGCTGTTTCATCCTCCGTCTCCTCACAAAAAGCTTACAGCCTTCCGAGGACGGCGAGAAGAAGAAAAAATGGAATACTCTCACTTCGCACTCTTGAAAAATATGATCATCAAGCTGACCCTCTTCCCCCGGCGTCTCCATCACCAGGCTGGGCCAAGCGATGCTCTCACACGCCAACCACCACACTCTTATTTTTTTTTTATTACATCACAAGGAACTGGCCAAGGGCACAACAAAAATGGGTAACACAAAGCCCGCTTAGTTGCTAGTCCCTATAAAGAAGGCAGTAAGAGAATAAATAAAAACAGAGGGGTGAGCCAATTTAGTTCGGGAGGTGTCTTTTTACTCTTCTTTTGAAAAGATTTAAGTCATAGGAAAGTGGAAAAATAGAAACAGGAAGAGAGTTCCAGAGTTTACCAGTGAAAGGGATGAAAGAGTAAAGGTACTGATTAACTCTTGCATTAGGAAGATGGACAGAATAGGGATGAGAATGAGTAGAATGTCTTGTGCAGCGAGGCCGCGGGAGTGGGGAAGGCATGCAGTCAGCAAGTTCAGAAGAGCAGTGAGCATGAAAATAACGGTAGAAGAGAGCAAGAGAAGCAACATTGCGGCGGTGATTTAAAGATTGAAGACAGTCAGTCAGAGGAGAGGAGTTGTTGAGACGAAAAGCTTTTGACTCAACCCTGTTTAGGAGAGCTGTATGAGCGGATCCTCCCCAAACATGTGAGACATACTCCATACATGGGCGGATAAGGCCCCTGTAGAGAGCAAGCAAATGGGAGAGAGAAAAAAAAGGACGCAGACGCCACAGGACACCTAACTTCTTAGAAGCTGTTCTAGCATGAGATGAGATGTGAGATTTCCAGTTCAGATTTTTAGTAAAGGATAGTCCTAGAATGTTCATTGTAGAAGGAGACATTGAGTGTCATTGAAGAAGAGGGGATAGTTATCTGGTAGGTTTTGTCGAGTAGATAGGTGAAGAAATTGGGTTTTTGAGGCATTGAACAAAACAAGGTTTGCTTTTCTCCAATCAGAAATTATAGAAAGATCAGAAGTTAGGCGCTCGGTGGCATCTCTCCGTGAATCATTTAGTTCCTGTTGAGTTGGACGTCTAATAAACGATGTTGAAAAATGCAGGGTAGAATCATCAGCGTAGGAGTGGATAGGGCTTTGAGTTAGACTTCGAAGATCATTAATGAATAATAGAAAGAGAGTGGGTGATAGGACAGAACCCTGGGGAACACCACTATTGATAGATTTAGGAGAAGAACAATGTCCGTCTAAAGTAGCTGCAATAGAACGGTTTGAAAGGAAACTTAAAATGAAGGTACAGAGAGAAGGATAGAAACCGAATGAGGGTAG
>JACEEZ010006337.1:60000-92500 GCA_016584305.1 Chionoecetes opilio | reverse complement strand
ATTCTATGGTTGTGAGACATGGACACTAAATAGTGACTTGAAGAGACGAATCAATGCCTTTGGTAATAAGTGTCTTCGCAGAATCATGGGGTATCGCTGGGATGATTACGTGTCAAATCAGCGATTGCACCGTGAGACTGAATCGAGACCTATTACCTGCATAGTCCGTCAGCGCCAACTTCGGCTATATGGGCATGTGGCACGCTACCCTGAAACCGATCCTTCCCATCGGGTTGTATCTGTAAGAGACAATCCGGCGTGGAGGAGGCCAAGGGGGCGCCCACAAGGCTCGCGGCTGGGGCAAGTTGATGTTTCTTGTCGAGAGCTGCTTGGTATGGGAAAGGAGCCTGCATGGGAACTCGCGCGTGGTGACCCTCGGGAGTGGCGTCGTAGGGTGGGCGAGGCGAAGCGCCCCCGGCGTATGCCTTCAATGATTGATTGATTAAAACCCCTCCACAATGCCCCACACACACACACACACATATCCACTATAGTGTATAGCAGAAAGCCCCCCACCCTGCTAACCACCGCCACAATTGTCACGGCCTGAAATACGTAACATCCCAGTGGTATTTACTTTTGGGTCAGACGCAAACATGGGCTCGCTGGGAGGGCGGCAGGGGTCGAGGGGTTGAAGTAGTGTTTACCTGACGAGTGCACATCCCCGTGTTTACCTGGGTGGCGTGTTCGATAATTCGCTGGTGCCGTTGGCAATGGGCTATATTCAAGAATGCTCGTCAAATCCCGGCCGGTGGAGATTCTCCACCGTCGTACCTCCACTGGCTGCATCTACAAGAACTGCCATGACTGGTGGATATTTGACAGCCGTACCAACACAAGCGAGCCTAAAGCGGCATCAGTATTTTGACTGTTTCATACATATCTAATACATTTTACTAGTGAAATTTATCATTTCTGACATTAAAATAATATCTTAGTTAGTGTTCGCCACTTGTCTGAGGCGTTGGTGCAGAAAAAATGGGCCCGAATTATGCTGGCGAGTACATTTGAACGCTTAGTACGCCAGTACTGCTCCACACAATGGCTGACCTCCATCCTCCCGCCGCTGCCTGGCTTCCTCACAACTTCACACACCTATATAAGGCCTCCTGGACCTGATTTTACCTTAACTATGACACGTGTGCATTCACAAGGTATGCATGTTACTCTCGGTTGTGTTGAAAACTCACCTGTAATGGTCTGGGAAGAAATAGGATGGAATAAGGCAGAGCGGGATGGAGGTGGGATGTGCAATCAGCTGACTCAAGGCAACCAGTGGAGCGCGACGAGTCGATGTTTTCAAATGATTCCTGTATGCCGCGGCCCGACACAACGGGTGGAGAAAAGTTCTTGAATATAGCCCAATGATAGGTCCACCAGCACGTCACGGGCTGGACACAAACATTTCCAGACTGCGTGGCCCTCACTTTTTTTCACTTATTTGGATTTGAGGACTCGTGCGCACATGTAATTGTGTTGGTAGATATTTAGACTTTATTAAACTAGTACCTCTTTGAAGCTTGGTTTTTATTTCTGTATATTTCTGTATTTTTGCAACAAGGAGGAGGTTTTAAACAACTATGTGATGATATTTATTATCTACCAATTTAATTAAACCTGGACATAGTGTAGAAACTAATTTGATAAAAGATACGTACATGTACATCATATGATGAAATATTGAAGTGTATACGACTATATGTTGACAATTCTATAGAGGCTATGCTTAATTAATGTTTCACAAGTAAACATTCCTTTTACCATCAACATTATACAGCAAGACACGAAGCGAATCGACTAAACCATCAGATTCAATATGTCTCAGTTTGAATCCATCTGAGAATAAACAGACAAGATGGACAAACACTCACTCAGCACAGCGAAGCACTTCCCCTGTACCTTGACCTGAAATATGTTGGTGGTTACGGTGGTAGTAGTGGTGATGTGGTTGTGATTTTGTGATGAAGATGATGGTGGTGGTGGTGGTGGTGGTTATATGGCCCAGGTGGCAGTGTTGTCGGCGTCAAGAAAGCCTCCTGGCATATGAATGGCTACCGTCTGGTTGGTCTAATAATCATGTTAATGCGAATGATCCTTTGCCGTGAATCCCAGAGACACGTCACCATTAGTTGCAGGGGTGATGGCCCTCTTGGTGATGCAATAGTATTATCTCAACCCAGGCAACCCAGCGGAACAAAACTGCGCCATTTACACTTCTATAAACTGTGTAAGTGAAGATAATTGAGGTACGAACTGGCAATTGGAGAGGCGGTAGCAGAGTGGTTAGCGTCTCCGAGTGGCGTTCTCCGAGTTCGATCCCCGAAGAAAACCAAAACCTGTCTGCACCCTCGAGTAGCCTAAGAACACCCACATGCCCTGCCCATTAACTCTACCTGCCTCCCGTCTTTGTTGCCCGCAGCCTAGCGCCGCCGCGCTGCCGCACTAGGCTGCCACCGATCAACGCACTCCACCTCTGCGACATCAAAACATCTCTCTGACGGACTCAAGCTAGCCCGTGGTCCTCCCCTGCTGGAGGCCCGATAGACACAAACAACAACTCTACCTTCGATTGCGAGTGCATCGGAGGACACAGGGGGGCGGCATGAGCCTCTAATCACAAGCGTCACTATAACAATCCTGCCTGTGCCACCACGGGCGAAGACCAACCATCACAGCCCTCAAGTGAAGCTCCTGAGCCTACCATCCGTCTTAGGCGGGGTTCACACTACAAGTATTTGCTGTCCGTGTCTACGTGGGCGTGGCGATCAGTGACGTCACAGTGACGTCGCAACACCACTCCCGCAGCTACGTAGAAAAGAATGGACCCTACCCATAACTACGTCACGGTTTGTTTACATCGGTGCATTGTGGGGATAAGGCGGGGTCACCGCGGGTGGACCTACCAAGGGAAAACTACGGCGATGGAAGAATTTCGAGTTATTTTGCGCGAAATTAATATTCCAGGTGCTATATTACTGTGCTCTGTTCTCGCTGACAACACTATAGAGAAGACCTGAGGTAATGGCTGATGTGCAGAGGCTTCTAAACCAAGAAAACAGAGTCACAACAGAGCCTCGTCAAAAGGTAAGCAACTGGTAGGTACGTAATGTGTCCCTACCACTTGCTTTCTTCTTAATGAGACTCTGCTGTGACTGTTTTCCTGGTTTAGAAGCCTTTGCACATCAACCATCACCTCAGGTCTTCTCTATGTTGTCAGCGAGCACAGAAATATAGCACCTGGAATATCAATTTCGCCCAAAACAACTCGATTTTTTTTCATCGTCGCAGTCTTCTCTTTGTAGGTTGTACATATTCATGGTTATGATAGTATTAGAATACCTTATTAATTGAGTTCCTTTTGTTGTCTTTCCTCATAATAAGTAGTGGTACATCATGGTTTACGTGTTACTTGACGAGCCAATGAATACTCTTGAGTCTATACCAACATCACCAACCTTTGCTTTGATTTATCTTATTACTCCATCCATAAACAAGTTGCATAACCACCGTGACATTACCCATCCTTGCCTCATGGTACCTGGTACTGTCGTCTACCGATATTGTTATCCCTACACAAATCGGGAAAACTCGCCGACGGTAATGGTTAGGTTAGATTTTGCTTTGATTTATCTTATTACTCCATCCATAAACAAGTTGCATAACCACGGTGACATTACCCATCCTTGCCTCATGGTACCTGGTATTGTCGTCTACCGATATTTTTATCCCTACACAAATCGGGAAAACTCGCCGACGGTAATGGTTAGGTTAGATTTTGCTTTGATTTATCTTATTACTTCATCCATAAACAAGTTGCATAACCACGGTGACATTACCCATCCTTGCCTCATGGTACTTGGTACTGTCGTCTACCGATATTTTTATCCCGACACAAATCGAGAAAACTCGCCGACGGTAATGGTTAGGTTAGATTTTGCTTTGATTTATTTTATTACTCAATCCATAAAAAAGTTGCATAACCACGGTGACATTACCCATCCTTGCCTCATGGTACCTGGTACTCTCGTCTACCGAAATGCTCGTACCTACACAAATCGGGAAAACTCGCCGACGGTAATGGTTAGGTTAGGTTACCGTTAGGTTAGGTAAAGGTCAGTTAGGTTTGGTATTCATAATCACAGGTAAAAGCTTATTAGTTATACATACATACTCCACTCCATACACACTCTTTAACCCTTCAATACATCCTATATTCCCTCCCAGTCTACTCTGTCATATGATTTGGTGTTAGTCCAGATGAACACCGAACTCACTTTGGTGGACGAAACAACTTTTTTCTGGTGTGTTTTGATGTGTTTTGAATGAATCTGCTAACCATTACTGTCGCAATTCTTTTTTTTTTTTTTTTTTTTTTTTTTTTTTTTTTGCAAAAATGACAAAAAAAAACAATTGAACCTAAACCTAACCTAACCTTTGCCTATACCTAACCTAACTATCCTTTACCTAACTAAAAAACAAAACAAAAAAAACAACTAACCTTTACCTAAAAAAAAAAAAAAAAAAAAAAAAAAATTTGCGACAGAAATGGTTAGCAGATTCATAGGCCCGGAAATAAGCACCAAAAAAGTGCCGAGGTTGGACAAAAATGTTAACAAAGCAATTTCACCTGAAATGGGTTCTTTGGAGGTATCTCTAACCACACAAAAAAGTCCACTCGAATCCACCCATGGCAAATACTCGTTTTCACTGAAAATCCTAGATGCCCGCCGCCGCGGAAGGTAAAATATTGAAATAGGCATAACTTTGCTGAAAATCAACATAGAAACACAAATAAAGTGTCTAATCCTACTCATTTTGAGGTGCTATTTCATTTAAAGTTACTTTGGAAGAGATTGGAGGATGTGTTCATATTGAAATCCTCGAAAAATCCAAATCTTGGCCTAAAATTACCCTAAAATGAGCAAAATTAATTGTCTGAACAAACGGCTATAATCTTTTACATATGTATTATTGTATTGTGTATATTTTGTATGTATATATGTATATAAATATGTATATGTGTATATTCCAAAGTGACTTTCAAACACATTAATTTATTTATAGTCCCATTTCATCATCATCGTTTTCCACCTCATTTTCTTCAATATCCACAGGTGGACCGTTCAAACAGGTAAACCCTTGCATTGACCACAAGCTGGAGTGCAATGGAGCCCATTTTTGCGGCATGTACATGTTCTTGTGTTGCAATTTCCACCACAATTGCATCGCATTATCTTAAGTAGTCGACCAGGTGCCGACGGCTGAGTCATTTTGACGGGATATAAGCCAGAAGGAGAAGTCGTCCAGCCCCATTCTTCTGCAGGAAGATCATTACCACACCATGCCTGAACCTGATGGTATGCACGATGACTATGGAAAATGGCTGCATCAGATGTTGGCGGAAGCTTCTCTGGCGACACATATTGTGTGGCATTACCCACTTTCTGCTGAAACTTGTCCACTCTTGCCGAGTCAAGGCTCAGAGATGTTGTGCAGCCATAAATGATCAACAAGGCATCTTCTCCAGCTCTTTCTATTTCTGCTTTAGATGAAGATGGAGACATGAATATTGAACTACACCGCTCTAGTTCTGCATATTTCTTGAGTACTAACACTTTGCCAATCCCATAAGGTCTAGACGTAGTGTGACACCCACTGAAAGCGTGCAGAAAGAGCAGGGCGCCAGAGAGTAATGGGTCAAGCTTCTTTGCCAAAGTTGTGACACACACTGTTTGTTTGGATGTCACCATGTATAAGTCTTTGTCAGCAATATTGGCATGATGCGTTAGCAGCTGGAACACATTAAAATCCTCTGCGACAACAGCTGTTGGTTTCTCTTTGGCGTGAAGACATGCTGACATACATATCTTGTAGTCAGCATCACCTTTTGCATGTTCAACGGCGATATCCGCTTTGGTCATTTGCTCTGCAAGTAGATTGATGAATGCTTGCTTGTTGGAAAGATTGGCAAGAAAGCTCTTCTTGGTCATGGTTACATGCACTTCTGGTGAAACCAACACTGTAGCACCTATATCATTCCCCATCCTGCGACGATGTGCTTCATCCTTTGTGCTAGCTCCATGATACCCACCAAACACAACCAAAGCATGACAGTATGATTGCTTGATGTGTCGGACGTACATTTCACAGATCTCCGAGTAGCTGGCATTTTTAGGCCATGAGAATTTATGAAGCAGGCTACCACCATCAATGATGTACTGCATACTCATGTCACAGGACGTTGCACTACTGCTCTCTGGAACAAGCTTGAGGAGATGGTGAATGATTTCCGATTTATCCCCCATCCTCATGCACACATGGTTGTCAAAGAGAGATGGTGGAAAAGAGCACATCTCATATCGGCGGAAGAGATCTGGAAGTGGTATGTCACCATTGAAACCTGTAAGAAGAAGACGCTGATAGAGACGCTGTGAATCCATCTCAATTTGGGCACCAGAAGATGTTTTCACATGAGTAGCTGATGCCAGGGTCTTAACTTGATTCTTCTGAGAAAACTTGTATTCTGCGACAGATTGTCCGACCATGGAATCAAGGATCTTCTTTCCAACACTTTGAGCCTCATATGCATTCACAGAAGCATTTGCCACCAAGCCAGTTGATAGACTTACAATCTTCTTTGATGGTTTGTTGAATACGCCACGCTCAAGGAACACTTGGAGAATCTTCTGTATATCACTCATGTCACGACGTATCCTGGCTGCTGCTAACTCACGATGTCCATCAGGTGTATCCATAGATAAACCAGCTATCGCGAAAATGGACTGGCTTATATTGACACACACAGGTCTTGAGAGCAGGAAGAGAAGTCGAGTGCTGTCACTGAATCCACGCCCTTGGGTTAAGCCGCCAGTTGATTTGATGCTGAGCCCGTCAGGGTGGCAAGGTTGGTAGCGACGTGAGTTCGCAATGTGCAGCGTCCTGTGCATTCGGTCAGCGGTTCGAGTCCGCCTAGTTCGTGCTGACGTGGCGGCGCTTTGTATAGTCAATAACCTTGTAGTTGGTACTTGCAAAGTGTCTAGATAGGATGAAAATCTTAATCTTGATTTGATGCTGGCCATCAGAACTTACTCTATGAAGAGGTCTGTGAAAATTCCTGACCACGCACCGTCACTTCTTCTGACTGGAAAGAGGCCATTCATAAATGCCCTATTTACATCTGGATGGGTTTGTTCCAGGTCAATCATTCTTGGGATGAACAAAGCCAAAGACTTCGTATAGTTGTTGTGACCGGCAGCAGCAAAAAAAGGTGTATTTCACGCAGAGACTGCAAATACAGAGGCCAGCAACCTATACGAGCAGAACGAATGAAGGACCTAAGAATGGATACCATATTTTGGTATTGTATCCACAATCTTGCAGTGCCATAGCTTTGCAGTGATGCACGCCAATCTTCAGGAGCAGTGTGGATGTTGCTCAATGCATCGCTCTGTAGTGCATCATCCAGAGTCATGCTTCCGTCTTGAACGTCTTTGACAAGCTGAGAGATATCAGAAAGCATATCAGCTTGAGGATGGTCTCCAACCCGTGACAATGCAAGGGCATTACCTGTTTGAACGGTCCACCTGTGGATATTGAAGAAAATGAGGTGGAAAACGATGACGATGAAACACATTAATTTATAAATAAATTAATGTGTTTGAAAGTCACTTTGGAATATACACATATACATATTTATATACATATATACGTACACAATATACACAATACATAATACATATGTAAAAGATTATAGCCGGTTGTTCAGACAATTAATTTTGCTCATTTTAGGGTAATTTTAGGCCAAAATTTAGATTTTTCGAGGATTTCAATATGAATACATCCTCCAATCTCTTCCAAAGTAACTTTAAATGAAATAGCACCTCAAAATGAGTAGGATTAGACACTTTATTTGTGTTTCTATGTTGATTTTCAGCAAAGTTATGCCTATTTCAATATTTTACCTTCCGCGGCGGCGGGCATCTAGGATTTTCAGTGAAAACGATATTTGCCATAAGTGGATTCGAGTGGACTTTTTTGTGTGGTTAGAAATACCTCCAAATAACCCATTTCAGGTGAAATTGCTTTGTTAACATTTTTGTCCAACCTCGGCACTTTATTGCCCGGCCTATCATTCAAAATACATAAAAACACACCAGAAAAAAATTGTTTCGTCCACCAAAGTGAGTTCGGTGTTCATCTTGACTAATACCAAATCATATGACAGAGTAGACTGGGAGGGAATGTGGGATGTATTGAAGGGTTAAAGAGTGTGTATGGAGTGGAGTATGTATGTATAACTAATAAGCTTTTACCTGTGATTATGAATACCTAACTTAACTGACCTTTACCTAACCATTTGTAGTGCCCACTTTGTATGTGTGCTCCACAGTCCTGGTTACTCTGCTGCCACCATCCACATTAAGTGGGAAAAAAAATATAAATGAATAAAAATAAAAGATGTAAGTACTATATGTAAGTCCTGGTTGGATCTGAATGACAACGCGTTAATATATTTCTAATTATAATATATTTAACTCTTTACTGTCTCACTTCCCAACTGGTGTACATTCACAAGTTGCCTTAATTTTAATCAATCATATCCCCTAACGATAACACTTCTTAACCTAACATCTTACTTAATAGACATACGTCATCCTATTCTACCAGAGAAACAAACTACTTAATTCTACACTCTCCGCCACACTTCTTAACCTAACATCTTACTTAATAAACATACGTCATCCTATTCTACCAGAGAAACAAACTACTTAATTCTACACTCTCCGCCACACTTCTTAACCTAACATCTTACTTAGTAAACATATTTCATCCTATTCGAATGTGAAACAAACTAATTAATAAACATAAGTCATCCTATTCTAATGGGAAACAGACTTAATCCTACACTCTCCGCCACACTATCTCTCCTTTATCCGCCACACTTATCTCTCTGGGCGATAAGAACACGAGAGTCATGTTGGGGGAGCCGTGAGTGTGTGGCTGTCTCATACAGCGCCACGGGTAGGGCACCGCCACTATCACCACAACAGGGCTGCCGCCGCCCTCACTTCCACCTCTATTCACTGCTATCGTGACCAGCCAACAGGGCTGGCGCCGCCATCACCTCCATATCCACTCCTGCCTTGGGACCCTTGGACAACACATTCCATTAGTCCTTATGTAAACATAAATAACCCATGAATCACACCTACATCTTTAGCCAACAAATAATTTATAACATACCTTTACAAGGGAGGATAAGGTCACCTCCCAGTGGGTAAGCCCACTGGGAGTCCGTCTGCTACTAAATGCTAACCTGACGTGAAGCTCCCTCCTCGCTTCGCTTCGATACGTGTTCAACTACCAATGGTCGAAAATTATAACCCTCTCTCACTAACCAGTGATTCAAGACTGAGGAGTGGAGGAAAATTACTCGTTGATAGTTGATAATTATAAGTTACTTCATCTCACCCCCTATTAACGTAATTTCCCGCGTTACATAGCTTCTTCCCCCCAAAAAAGATGTCCTTATTCCTCAGTCCTTCATCAAACATCCTACCTGATATCTAACTAGATATGTTAAAAAAAAATCTATATACAGCACACATCATTTCATATAAATTCACATAGAATCTTCTATCACCCACAAACAAATATTCTCCTCCCGTACAATCCAATTCTTTCAACAGTATGCATTCATAACTTTTTCACTTCCCTCACCAAGAGCAGATTTAACCAGTTTGGGGGAATACATATTTAATGTAATGACTTTACTACCTTGAAATGAGAACCTTCTCACTTCCTCTCTTATGTGTCAAGGCCGAAGCCCTATAGAGTCGCAACTGGACTCGTCCCTCTAGTCTGTAATGGTTATTTTCTTATACCCCACTAATCCTGGGCGTAGGTGCGTAGGGAGGAATCACGACCGGATTTACTCCATACCCTCAATACTTGGGATAAGACTCACCTCCTTTGCGAGGCATACATACTCCTGCGTCTATCACCCAACGAGCAAAGCTCAGGCCAAGCACATCCTAGGGTCTAACGGCATCCTTTTCGGGTTTAGTGTTCAGTGCAATCTGTGTGCACCCTCTAAAGCATGAATTTCTAACCTTTACATTATGTCTAGGGGACCTTAATCTCTCTCTCTTTCTCTCTCTCACGAGAGAAAGTGGTGAAAGTTAATCTCTATCTCACTAGAGATTAACACTTCTGTCATTATAATAATCACGTATCTCTTCACTGGCCTCCTCTCTCAAGATGGTGTTAGTGTACAAGTTCCTCCTCCATTACTACCACTCACTTTGGGTGGCCATTACTGCCACGACAACCCGCAAAGTTGCTTACTTGTAGGGCGTCTAGTTCTACATGAGCTGTTACTTCTATCCTAACAAATCTAACCGTAAGGTACGGCAACCTAACCTTACCGCACCTTTTACATGACATCCTGCCCTACATTAGTGTTAAGTGTGGAATACAAGCCTCCTTTCCACACATTCATCATCCATCCACATCCACTCGACATCACTATCCACATTCATCCTTATCGTTCCACACTGCATCCACACGTGGATCCTCACATCACCCACATCCACACTACCTTCACGCATCCTACATCACCCATAAACACACTGCATACGCGCTACCCATATCACTTTCATGTTCAACAGCGGGTCGGAGGTGTGCGTATTTCATGTTGCTCCCTTTCACTACTCCGCTTCGGCTTTTCCAGGCCATCACTAATGTCTTTATCAGCGTCTATGTTAGCATGTGGGTAACCCGGGCCTACTGTTACGCTAGCATCATCTACTTCCCCAGCCTGAGCGAACTAGTCATGACCAACTAACGCTACTCTGTACACCTATGTACACCTATACTCTGTACACACCATACTGTACAGTATGTGATCACTGGGTAACTGGCACTTGGCAAAAACTAACAAGGCGTTAGTCAGCACGTGGATACGCGGATCCATCGAATGGATCCAAACCGCTGTCACCATTATGTAGTGCCCACTTTGTATGTGTGCTCCACAGTCCTGGTTACTGTGCTGCCACCACCCACATTAAGTGGGAAAAAAAATTTCATGAATAAAAATAAAAGATGTAAGTACTATATGTAAGTACTGGTTGGATCTGAATGACAACGGGTTAATATATTTCTAATTATAATATATTTAACTCTTTACTGTCTCACTTCCCTCTTCGTTTTGCTACGTGTCTAATTACTACTGGCTTAAAATATAAGCCTAACCAGTGATTCAGGACTGAGGAGTGGAGGAACATTACTCGTTGATAGTTGATAATTATAAGTTACCTCATCTCACCCCCTATTAACGTAATTTCCCGCGTTACACATTCACATTATACCGGCAGGAAGTGAGTGACGTCACTGTGACGTACTGTGAGTCACTGATGACAAGATGCACGTAGACAACGTCCAGCAAAAACGTGAAGTGTGAACCGGGCCTTAGAAGTTACTGCCTACAGGCGCTACAGGCCAAGATGTAAAAAATAAAATAAAAATAAAAAAATAAAAATCGCGAGGAGGGCGCGGGCTGGCGGCACGGGTGGGGGGGGGTCACTCCCTTGGCCCTGGAGGTGCCACGGCAGCGCGACGCCCCGCTCAGGTAATGAGAAAAACATAATAAACAGACCCGACGGGAATTAAAAGGATGAGCGTGAGTCGAGTCCTTTTGCAGTGGCGGTGGCGGAAAGGTCGTTAAGGCAACATGAGTAAGAGAGGGTTAGTAGGGGGGGGTCGTGGCGGCCTACTCCGAATTTGTGCTATATTTTTTCTCTCATAGCGATGTGTTTTCTTTATTTTTTTTGTGATTAAGCATATGACCTCTTAACGTATATATTCATCGGACAGAACCAGCCTTTTTTCGGACTCCCTGAAAAAAAAAATCATAACGTATTTCATTCCATTAATTAATTAATTACCAAACAACACAGTCTGGCAATACAGAGAAGCCGTATTAGGAAAGTATAGGGCATGTCGACCATGATGAAACCACAGAACACTAAAAATAACTATACAGCGTTTCTCGCCAATCTTCGTCTCTTGGTGGCAGCCCATAAAAAATATTGAGCGTCGAAATTAAAAGTGCGAAATGTACGTCCCTATATAGTATTAGAACAAAACAAAATAATTAAGCGGCACGGCAGAACTCAGACTTTATCCCCATCTCCATTTTTTACGGATATTCTAATATAAAGAGTAACCCGATGACTTTTGTTGCTTAGCACATGTATGTTAAACTTCACCCCAGTTAATATAGTGTTTAGTCGTCGCACTTCTTTCACTTCGTCGGTATTATTCTTTGATATATTAAATCTTTTTTGTTATTATATGTCAAGGCATTCTATGTATGGTCAAGTTTTAGATTCATGCTATCTGCTGTCCTTGCTGTCTCATTTTTATTAGGATTTTTCAGTACGTACTAGAATGACGCCTTGTGCGCAATAAATTAAATCAAATCAAATAAAAAAACCCCGATGACCTTCTTTTCCTATCGCTTGTTACTGGTCGGAAAGTGGGGTTTGACCGCCCTGGTAGAACAAAAAGAAACACCTTTCGTTCGTTGATGAGGCAGTCCGGCCTCTCACCCTCACCTGATTGGCTAAATATCCTGGCCTAAGTTTTCTTTTCTTTCCCTAGAAGCACGAAATTTGCCCTCTTCCTTTTTAGGTTGCCCCCTCGTGTTCTGCCTATCCTCCCTCCCTCCCTCTTGCCTTTTCTCCTTCTCTTTCTCTCTCAGCCGCTGTCCGTTTGTTATGTTCTTTATCCATACATCAAACCTTCTCCATATATTTTTCTGTATAAAAAGTATCAGTGTTTCTACGTGTCTGTATGTTCGCATGCATCTCTCTCTCTCTCTCTCTCTCTCTCTCTCTCTCTCTCTCTCTCTCTCTCTCTCTCTCTCTCTCTCTCTCTCTCTCTCTCCACAACTTTGTAACTTGAGGCTGCGAAGAACTTCCGATGTCAGATAGATTTTTGTCACTTTATGGTCTGCTGGCTTTGCATAAGTGTATGTGTGTGTGTGTGTGTGTGTGTGTGTGTGTGTGTGTGTGTGTGTGTGTGTGTGTGTGTGTGTGTGTGTGTGTGTGTGTGTGTGTGTGTGTGTGTGTGTGTGTGTGTGTGTGTGTGTGTGTGTGTGTGTGTGTGTGTGTGTGTGTGTGTGTGTGTACTTTATCTGTGTTGTGTATCATCGTGTTGTAATGTCATCCCGTGATTCCCTCGTGCAGGAAAGCCGATATTGAAATAAATTAATTTACATACCGCAAACAAAAGTCCGTAACGATGCAGGAATCGTGAAGCACATCACGGATCATGACCATCAGAAGCAATGGTAATAATTGTATTTTGTCTCATGTAACACAGTGGGAGTCACTCCAGACAGCAAAGACTGAGAGTGGAAGTACACACACTTTTCTGTTCCGCGTCTTTTCTGTTCCGCGTCTGTTCTGTTGCGCGTCTGTTCTGTTCCGCGTCTGTTCTGTTGCGCGTCTGTTCTGTTACGCTTATGTTCTGTTCCGAGTCTGTTCTGTTGCGCGTCTGTTCTGTTCCGCGTATGTTCTGTTCCACGTATGTTATGTTGCGCGTCTGTTCTGTTCCGCGTCTGATATGTTGCGCGTCTGTTCTGTTCCGCGTCTGTTCTGTTGCGCGTCTGTTCTTTTCCGCGTCTGTTCTGTTCCGCGTCTGTTCTGTTGTGCGTATGTTATGTTCAGCGTCTGTTCTGTTGCGCGTCTGTTCTATTCCGCGTCTGTTCTGTTCCGCGTCTGTTCTGTTGCGCGTCTGTTCTGTTCCGCGTCTGTTCTGTTCCGCGTCTGTTCTGTGCCGCGTCTGTTCTGTTCCGCGTCTGTTCTGTTGCGCGTCTGTTCTGTTCTGCGTCTGTTCTGTTCCGCGTCTGTTCTATTCCGCGCCCCGTTCTGTTTTTGCGTTTTGGTTCTGTTGCGCGTATGTTTTTGTTCCGCGTCTGTTCTGTTGCGCGTCTGTTCTATTCCGCGTCGTTGTGTTGCGCGCTCTTTCTGTTCCGCGTCTGTTCTGTTCCGCGTCTGTTCTGTTCCGCGTCTGTTCTGTTCCGCGTCTGTTCTGTTCCGCGTCTGTACTGTTCCGCGTCTGTTCTGTTCCGCGTCTGTTCTGTTCCGCGTCTGTTCTGTTCCGCGTCTGTTCTGTTCCGCGTCTGTTCTGTTGCGCGTATGTTATGTTCCGCGTCTGTTATGTTGCGCGTCTGCTCTGTTGCGCGCCTATTATGTTCCGCGTCGTTTATCTGGTCTGTATGTTCCGCGTCTGTTTTATTCCGCGTCTGTTATGTTCCGCGTCTGTTCTGTTGCGCGTCTGTTCTGTTCCGCATTTGTTCTGTTCCGCGTCTGTTATGTTCCGCATATGTTGTATTCCGCGTCTGTTCTGTTCCGCGAGTGTTCTGTTGCGCGTCTGTTCTGTTCCGCGTCTGTACTGTTCCGCGTCTGTTCTGTTCCGCGTCTGTTCTGTTCCGCGTTGTTCTGTTCACCCTCTGTTGTTTCGCGTCTGTTCTGTTTCCCCGTTTTGTTTTGTTCCGCTTCTGTTCTGTACCGCGTCTGTTTTTGTTCCCGCGTCTGTTCTGTTCCGCGTCTGTTATGTTTCCGCGCCTCTTATGTTCCCCGTCTGTTATGTTCCGGCTGTTCTGTTCGCGTATTTTCTGTTCCGCGTCGTTATGTTCGGCATATGTTCTATTCCGCGTCTGTTATGTTCCGCGTCTGTTCTATTCCGCGTCTGTTCTGTTCCGCGTCTGTTCTGTTGCGCGTCTGTTATGTTCCACGTCTGTTATGTTCCGCGTCTGTTATGTTCCGCGTCTGTTCTATTCCGCGTCTGTTTTGTTCCGCGTCTGTTCTGTTGCTCGTATGTTCTGTTCCGCTTCTGTTATGTTTCGCGTCTTTTCTGTTCCGCGTCTGTTATGTTCCGCGCCTGTTCTGTTCCATGTCTGTTATGTTCCGCGTCTGTTCTCTTCCGCGTGTTATGTTCCGAGTCTGTCCTGTTAGGCGTCTGATCTGTTCCGCGTCTGTTATGTTCCGCGTCTGTTCTGTTCCGCGTCTGTTCTGCTCCGCGTCTGTTCTGTTCCGCGTCTGTTCTGTTCCGCGTCTGTTCTGTTCCGCGTCTGTCCTGTTGGGCGTTTGTTCTGTTCCGTGTCTGTTATGTTCCGCGTCTGTTATGTTCCGCGTCTGTTATGTTCCGCGTCTGTCCTGTTGGGCGTCTGCTCTGTTCTGCGTCTGTTATGTTCCGCGTCTATTCTGTTGGTCGTCTGTCCTGTTCGGCGTCTGCTATGTTCCGCGTCTGTTCTGTTCCGCGTCTGTCCTGTTGGGCGTCTGTTCTGTTCCGCGTCTGTTATGTTCCGCGTCTGTTATGTTCCGCGTCTGTTCTGTTCCGCGTCTGTTCTGTTCCGCGTCTGTTCTATTCCGCGTCTGTTCTGTTCCGCGTCTGTTCTGTTCCGCGTCTGTCCTGTTGGGCGTCTGTTCTGTTCCTCGTCTGTTCTGTTACATGTCTGTTCTATTCCGCGTCTGTTCTGTTGCACGTATGTTCTGTTCCGCGTCTGTTCTGTTGCGCGTCTGTTCTGTTCCGCATCTGTTCTGTTCCGCATCTGTTCTGTTCCGCGTCTGTTCTGTTGTGCGTATGTTCTGTTCCGCGTCTGTTATGTTCCGCGTCAGTTTTATTCAACGAATGTTCTATTCCGCGTCTGTTCTGTTCCGCGTCTGGTATGTTCCGCGTCTGGTCTATTCCGCGTCTGTTCTGTTCCGCGTCTGTTCTGTTCTGCGTCTGTTCTGTTCCGCGTCTGTTATGTTCCGCGTCTGTTCTGTTCCGCGTCTGTTCTGTTCCGCGTCTATTCTGTTCCGCGTCTGTTCTATTCCGCGTCTGTTATGTTCCGCGTCTGTTCTATTCCGCGTCTGTTATGTTGCGCGTCTGTTCTATTCCGCGTCTGTTCTGTTCCGCGTCTGTTCTGTTCCGCGTCTGTTCTGTTCCGCGTCTGTTATGTTCCGCGTCTGTTATGTTCCGCGTCTGTTATGTTCCGCGTCTGTTATGTTCCGCGTCTGTTCTATTCCACGTCTGTTATGTTCCGCGTCTGTTATGTTCCGCGTCTGTTCTGTTCCGCGTCTGTTCTGTTCCACGTCTGTTATGTTCCGCGTCTGTTATGTTCCCCGTCTGTTATGTTCCGCGTCTGTTATGTTCCGCTCTGTTTATTCCACGTTTTTATGTTCCGCGTCTGTTTTTTCCCGTCTGGTTATGTTGGCGCGTCTGTTTATTCCGCGTCTGTTCTGTTCCGCGTCTGTTATGTTCCGCGTCTGTTCTATTCCGCATCTGTTCTGTTCCGCATCTGTTCTGTTCCTCGTCTGTTCTGTTCCGCGTCTGTTATGTTCTGCGTCTGTTATGTTCCGCTTCTGTTCTATTTCGCGTCTGTTATGTGCCGCGTCTGTTCTATTCCGCGTCTGTTATGTTGCGCGTCTGTTCTATTCCGCGTCTGTTCTGTTCCGCGTCTGTTCTGTTCCGCGTCTGTTCTATTCCGCGTCTGTTATGTTCCGCGTCTGTTCTGTTTCGCGTCTGTTATGTTGCGCGTTTGTTCTGTTCCGCGTCTGTGAAGTTGGGCGTCTGTTCTGTTCCCCGTCTGTTCTATTCCGCGTCTGTTATGTTCCGCGTCTGTTATGTTCCGCGTCTGTTCTATTCCGCGTCTGTTATGTTCCGCGTCTGTTCTGTTCCGCGTCTGTTATGTTCCGCGTCTGTTCTCTTCCGCGTCTGTTCTGTTCCGCGTCTGTTATGTTCCGCGTCTGTTCTATTCCGCGTCTGTTCTGTTCCGCGTCTGTTCTGTTCCGCGTCTGTTCTGTTCCGCGTCTGTTATGTTTCCCCCGTTTTGTTCTGTTCCGCGTCTGTATGTCCGCGTCTGTTGTTTCCTAGTCTGTTATTTTTCCGCGTCTGTTCTATTCCGCGTCTGTTCTGTACCGCGTCTGTTCTGTTCCGCGTCTGTTCTGTTGGGCGTCTGTTCTGTTCTGCGTCTGTTATGTTCCGCGTCTGTTCTGTACCGCGTCTGTTCTGTTCCGCGTCTGTCCTGTTGGGCGTCTGTTCTGTTCTGCGTCTGTTATGTTGCACGTCTGTTCTATTCCGCGTCTGTTCTGTTGCACGTCTGTTCTGTTCCGCGTCTGTTATGTTGCGCGTCTGTTCTGTTGCGCGTCTGTTCTGTAGCACGTCTGTTCTGTTCCGTGTCTGTTCTGTTCCGCGTCTGTTCTGTTGCGCGCCTGTTCTGTTCCGCGTCTGTTATGTTCCGCGTCTGTTCTGTTCCGCGTCTGTTCGGTTTTGCGTATTTTCTGTTCCGCGTCTGTTATGTTCGGCATCTGTTCTATTCCGCGTCTGTTATGTTCCGCGTCTGTTCTATTCCGCGTCTGTTCTGTTCCGCGTCTGTTCTGTTGCGCGTCTGTTATGTTCCACGTCTGTTATGTTCCGCGTCTGTTATGTTCCGCGTCTGTTCTATTCCGCGTCTGTTTTGTTCCGCGTCTGTTCTGTTGCTCGTATGTTCTGTTCCGCGTCTGTTTATGTTCGCGTCTTTTCTGTTCCGCGTCTGTTATGTTCCCGGGCCCGTTTGTTCCACGTCTGTTATGTTCCGCGTCTGTTCTCTTCCGCGTTTTTATGTTCCGGTCTGTCCTGTTGGCGTCTGATCTGTTCCGCGTCTGGGTTATGTTCCGCGTCTGTTTTGTCCGCGTCTGTTCTGCTATGCGTCTGTTTCCCGTTGTGCGTCTGTTTTTTGTTCCGCGTCTGTTTTTGTTCCGCGTTCTGTTTTTATTCCGCGTCTGTTATTTTGCGCGTCTGTTTTTATTCCGCGTCTGTTCTGTTCCGCGTCTGTTCTGTTCCGCGTCTGTTCTATTCCGCGTGTTTGTTCCGCGTCTGTTCTGGTTCGCGTCTGTTATGTTGCGCGTTTGTTCTGTTCCGCGTCTGTGCTGTTGGGCGTCTGTTCTGTTCCCGTCTGTTCTATTCCGCGTCTGTTATGTTCCGGTCTGTTATGTTCGCGTCTGTTCTATTCCGCGTTCTTATGTTCCGCGTCTGTTCTGTTCCACGTCTGTTATGTTCCGCGTCTGTTCTCTTTTGCGTCTGTTTGTTCCGCGTCTGTTATGTTCCGCGCTGTTCTATTCCGGTCTGTTCTGTTCCGCGTCTGTTCTGTTCCGCGTCTGTTCTGTTCCGCGTCTGTTATGTTCCGCGTCTGTTCTGTTCCGCGTCTGTTATGTTCCGCGTCTGTTGTATTCCTAGTCTGTTATTTTCCGCGTCTGTTCTATTCCCCGTCTGTTCGTACGCGCTGTTCGTTCGCGTCTGTTCTGTTGGGCGTCTGTTCTGTTCTGCGTGTTTTGTTCCGCGTCTTTCTGTACCGCGTCTGTTCTGTTCCGCGTCTGCCTGTGGGCGTCTGTTCTGTTCTGCGTCTGTTAGTTGCAGTCTGTTCTATTCCGCGTCGTTCTGTTGCAGTCTGTTCTGTTCCGCGTCTGTTATGTTCGCGTTGTTCTTTGCGCGTCTGTTCGTAGCACTCGTTCTGTTCCGTGTCTGTTCTGTTCCGCGTGTTCTGTTGCCGCCTGTTCGTCCCGTTGTTATGTTCCGGTCTTCTGTTCCGTCTGTTCGTTTGCGTATTTTCTGTTCCGCGTCTGTTGTCGGCATCTGTTATTCGCGTCGTTTGTTCCGCGTTGTTCTATTCCGCGTCTGTTTTCGCGTCTGTCTGTTCGCGTCGTAGTTCCACTCTGTTAGTTCGCGTCTTTTTTGTTCCGCGTCTGTTCTATCCGGTTGTTTGCGGCTGTCTTTTCTCGATGTTCTGTTCCGCGTCGTATGTTCGGTTTTTCTTCCGGCTGTTATGTCCGGCCTGTTCGTTCAGTCTGTTATTTCCGCGTCTGTTCTTCCGCGTTATGTTCCGATCTGTCTGTTGGCGTTATCTGTCCGCGTCTGTTAGTTCCGGTCTGTTCTGTCCGCGTGTTCTGCTATGCGTCTGTCTGTGGGCGTTGTCGTTCGCGTCTGTCTGTCGCGTCGTTCGTTTCCCCGTCTGTCTGTCCGCGTCGTCCTTTGGGGTTGTTCTTTCCGGCGTATGTTCCGGTCTTTCTGTTCGCGTCTGTAGTCCGCGTCTGTCCTTTGGCGTTTGTCTGTTTTTGCGTGTAGTTCCCTCTATTCTGTGGGTCTGTCCTGTTTGGCGCTGTTTTGTTCCGCTCTGTTCTGTTCCGCGCGTCCTGTGGGCGTCTCTCTGTTCCGGTCTGTATGTTCCGCGTCGTTATTTCCGCGTCGTTCTTTCCGCGTCTGTTCTGTTCCGCGTTGTTCATTCTGTCTGTTCGTTTCCCGGTCTGTTGTTCCGCGTCTTCCGTTGGGCGTGCTCTGTTCCGCGTCTGTTCTGTTACATGTCGTCTATCCGCGTCTGTTCTGTTGCGTCTGTTCTGTTCGCGTCTGTTCTGTTTCGCGTTGTTTGTTCCCATCGTTCGTCCGCGTTTTCTGTGCCGATGTTCTGTTCCGGTTGTTTTGTCCGCGTCAGTTTTTCAACACGTTCTATTCCGCGTCTGTTATGTTCCCCGTCAGTTTTATTCAACGACTGTTTTGTCAATCTGTTAGTTCGTGTCTGGGGATGTTCCGGTCTGTATGTCCCCGTCAGTTTATCACGCTGTTCGTTCCGCTCTGTTCTGTTTCCCTCTGGTATTTTCCCCGTCTGGTCTTCCGGTCTGTTCTGTTCCGCGTGGATGTTCCGCGTCGGGCTATTCGGTCTGTTTTGTTCCGCGTCGTCTGTTACGTCTGTAGTTCCGCGTCTGTTCTGTTCCGCGTCTGTTCTGTTCGCGTCGTTTGTTTCCCCGTGTATGTTGGGGGCTGTTTTTTCCCCGTTGTTTTTTTCCCCGTTTGTTATGTTCCCCCCGTCTGTTCTTTCCGCGTCCGTTCTGTTCCGCGGGCTGTTTTTGCTCCGGGTTGTCCTGTTGGGCGTCTGTTCTGTTCCGCGTCTGTTCTGTTGCACGTCTGTTGTATTCCGCATTTGTTTTGTTGCACGTCTGCTCTGTTCCGCGTCAGTTATGTTGCGCGTCTGTTCTGTTGCGCGTCTGTTATGTTGCGCGTCTGTTCTGTTCCGTTATGTAGGTGTTTAGATACAGTTAACGTAAAACGTCCAATCCCAGACCTTTTTGCTTCTACCCCGGTCTCACCGGGCTTAAGTCGTGTTCACGATGGGTTTGCGATGTCTATTTTGGCTGTTCGCAACTTGGACGCAACGAGGATTAATTAGGAATAGATCGGTGTACAATCCATTCTACGATTTTTTTTACGCAAGCAGGATTTGCTGCTCGCAGCATTTCCTCCTTGCGACAAAAACATCGGATCGACCACGTAGATAGGACATAGATTAATCTGAGATACACCGCCTACCGACCCCCTACCACTCGCAGAATAGTCTGCGTTAAATTGCCATTCGCCGACTAGTCTGCGGAAAGTCTCAGAACAGTCTGCGTTTGATCGGCGAATAAACTAAATAATTTGAATTTTTCCAGGTTCTTCCAGGTGTTCGCAGATCGTTCGCAGTGTGTTCGGCGACAGGACGCAGACTGTTAACAGATCGGTGTACACCTCTGCGAGAAATCGCAGACGAGAAAACCGTTGAGTTCACAGGCTGGACGCACGCGCACGCCGCGAGATCTCTGGGCCCTATATAAACCTGTTTGGCGGTCATTGAGATCAGTCTGCGTCTGAACTGCGAACAGTGAACATCTAAAATTAAGAATCTCATCATGCCGCCCAAGAAAAAGCAACCAAAGGTGAAGAAGTCCAAGGGAACAAGGACAGAGAGGGACCCCAGTGGCTCTGAAGATGAGCCTGGTGCCCAGGAGAGAACGCAAATGATTCTAAGCTTATTGCAGACTATTCGCAGACTATTAGCAGATAAGACACAGACTAGAAAATTAATTTTCCCCAAATTTTTTTTTTTTTCACCGATCGGTTGCAGACTGTTCGCAGAGTGATTGCTTCCTAACGCAGAATAGTCTGCGACAGAGTAAGGTTTTGTCGAAATCTCAACTTGAACGCAGCGTATTTTTAACGGAAATCCATCGTGAACACGACTTAAGCCCGGTGAGACCGGGCTATTCCTCTCTGTACAAGAGCACACCGAGGTTGCAGTGGTGGCGGGTGACAGGCTTCACGTTCTGGCCGGTGGCCACCACGAATGCATTACCTCCAGGACCTGGACGGAGTGGACCTTTTGGGGCCTTCAGCGAAAAAGGTTCCTGCTATGATCACAACTTCCCAAACAGCAGGCAGCTCCAACAGCCCTCACACATCTCACAACCCGTCAGGGTGGCTCGATTGGTAGAGCTGCGGGCTAGCGTGTGCAGCGTTCCTGCGCATTCGGTCAGCGGTTCGAGCCCACCAGGTTCGTCCTAGCGTTGTGGCGCTTTGTATATTCAATAACCTTGTAGTTGGTACTTGCAAAGTGTCTAGATAGGATCAAAGTATCTTATCTTATCACACATCTCACTTCCCTTACAGCCACCACAGCTTGAATTCACAGCACCAACCCCTCGCGCCAGGGCTCTCCGCGGCACATGCCCCACCAATTTTAATGTGAAACACTTTCCCAGATGAAACATAGACTAGAGAGCTCGTTCAGACCAACATTAAGATTAGTTAGACTGTTCCAGCCTGTTAATTTACGCACACGACCCTTCCCACCACCAGCACACACACACACACACACACATAATTATATAAATATGTGTGTGTGTGTGTGTGTGTGTGTGTGTGTGTGTGTGTCTGTGTCTGTGTCTGTGTATGTGTCTGTGTCTGTGTGTGTGTGTGTGTGTGTGTGTGTGTGTGTGTGTGTGTGTGTGTGTGTGTGTGTGTGTGTGTGTGTCGTTACTGGGATGAAACACGCCCACTAAGGTGAGCGCCGCGTGGCCGCCCAGATGCGCCCTGCAGGGTATTGATCAGGGCGGGAGTGAAACACGGAACCCGAGGCGGAAGGATGGACGGAAGGGCTTGCCACCCCGCCGCCGCCCAGACCGTGTGACCCGCACAGTGATTCCAGACCCTACAGGTGCGTATTTCCGCCTCGCACCCATGCTGGAGTGAATGGCATTTCTGGCATGTTACTGAGATGAATTGTCTTTTCTTTCCGGAGGACATATCTTTAGCAGCTCATTACTCCGGGCTATAATAATGATACATTGGAGTGAACCGTGAATTTGTGGCACTAACCGCTCTTAAATTACCTCTACTTTGCTGCATGGAAGTAGCGACCGGATATTTACGTTTGCTACGCCAAAAGCAGGGAGCGACATTTTACCCATCATATATCGCACGACATAATTCGTGGTATAGAAACACTTACTTCACCTCCAAAGCCCTCTCCACAACACTCCTCCTCCTCCATCTACTTCTTATTTTATTTTCATCTCGTCATCCCACACCACCTACACCCTCCTCTTTTTCCTGCTCCTCCTCCTCGCTTCTATGATGTGCAAATGACAGAGCCTGGAGTGGGCAGAGGAGCTGGGACACAGGGAGGGCCGGGTACTCTGTTCTCGCGGGCGGCTGGGGGTCGCTGATGACTTTCTTTGAGTAGTTGATCCAGGAATGCCTCACTCCTCTCGCCCTCCCATTTTCATTCTCTGTTCCCGTCGAATACTTTTGCATTTCATTATGAACTCTATCTTTTATTCTTTCCTTTACTTTGTGGTAATGAGACTGTTTTGGTTAATTAAGGTAATAGATACTACATACCGCCAGAATATTTATTTCCTAATTTCTTTTGTAGACCTTGGAGATTGTTCATATACGAGTGGTTGTTCATAACATTATTATGTACATATTCTTATAATTCATTTAAAGTTGGTTTCGTGCCTTATAATGAGGTAGCAACATATTTTGTGAAGTTTTGTTGATGTGGCCATATACGTCAAGGGATGAATATATATCGGTTTTTACACATGTGTATAAATATTTCTTGATCTATAGTTTTATTTAAATACTCCCAGTGGTCACCAACAAAGGTATTAAAAGAAAAAGAAGCCCTGAGTCTGAGCCCAGAGTCTCCCCAGACCAAGACCCAGACCGTATTATGTATCTTTTAACAGCAAATAAATCTGCTAATATGACTTTACAGCTATATCTATGACTTTACGATGGTGTGAGTTCATATAAGGAATAATATTAATAGAGTTCCTTAGTCGTGCTGATCGTTATTTACCCTATACATAACAGATTCTTGCAATGGTTATAATGGTTGATAATTGTGAAATATAAGCAGTTTTACGCGTATAATCTGTAAATAAAAATACATTAGACATACATTAACTCTTATTTGTTTCTCAGATAGTGAATAGTTCCTGCATACATGCGTTAAGAGACGAAACATGACCTTATGTTCCCAATTTGTTCCTTTGCCTCTGTTTGTAGCCTCTGTCGATGGGAACCGTAATCTTTGACGAAAATCTTGATTTTTTGTTTTCATACCTTTGCTGGTGACCACTGGGAGTATTCAAATAAAAGTATAGATCAAGAAATATACATACACATGTGTAAAACCGATATATATTCATCCCCTGACGTATATGACCACATCAACAAAACTTCACAAAATATGTTGTTACCTCATTATAAGGCACGAAACTAACTTTAAATGAATTATAAAAATATGTACATAATAATGTTATGAACAACCACTCGTATGTGAACAATCTCCAAGGTCCACAAAAGAGATTAGGAAATTAAAATTCTGGCGGTATGTAGTATCTATTACCTTAACCAAAACAGTCTCAAACAGTCTCATTCATGTGGTGTTTTTTCAATTTGTGGAGGTATGTGCATGGAAGGGTGGAAGAAAGGAAGGAAGGGGGGTTGTGGTGTGGCATATATAGGCAGTTGACAAGTCTAATTCTTCTTTTTGATCGTTTTGTTGAATCATTTAAGTGAATGTCTCTGAGTGTGTTTAAACGCTATCTCCCTTCTTCTTCAATCATGTCATTTAAACCTTCCCAGTATTAACCTTTTCACGCCCAGATCTTTCCTTTGCTATATAAAATTGTCTGTTGTTAGCCATAGAATTACGAAAAGTAACTTGATATACCAAATTAATGAGTGGACAAGGATACTAAGCTGGTCTTGGCTAAAAAATGTTGCTTATATTCACTAAAAATCGTCTAATGGTAGCTAAATTACAATGGAAATTATGTTCTGGGCCTCAAGGGGTTAAGTGTCCATTCTACTGTGCAGGTGCCATCCACTACCTCCCGTATACTGTTTCGTCCTATTTATCCATTGCGTCTTATTTATCCATTTCGTGTTCTCCTCCCTCCCCCTCCACCCCTGCGTGCTGTACACCTATATAGGGCTGCAACACTAAGGCCCGGTTCAGACTACACGTATTTGCTACGTGCGTCTTGTTATCGTGACGTAACCGTGACGTCACGATGACGTTACCTCGTCTCACTGGTCACTCCCGCTCGCTCTTATCAGAAAAAATTGCAGTATAAAACCTCCTTGCTTTCCTTACTTCCTCCCTTTTGTACCCCATGACACACCTTTTACTCCCTTCACTATATCCCCCTTCACTCCCTACCCTACCTATATAGCGCTATAATCCCTGACAACAGCGCTATTGCATAGGTTACAAGTGGATTCTATATAGCGGGGTCCACAGGTGTTGCCACATATCGCAGTCGTGGCGCTATTTTTCAAGTCACTAATAATTATTACCTATTGCACGGCCTGTAGAGGGTGTTGGTGGCGTAGCGTGATGCTGTAGGAAGGATGGTATATAGTAGCTACTAGAGGGGCACGTGAGAGGGTTAGAACTAGAGAACACGAGAAATAACGCAGGAAAATACACCATATAGGTAGTGGTGTTGGTGGAGCTTACATTCAAGCAGCGGTGCCGCTGTTCCGCCTTCAAGCAGAGGGGCACAATATTTTCACATCATGTATGTCTTCCATTACTAAAATTGTCTTCCGGAATCACTGATAATAAATATATTTTAAATCAGACCTTGGAAACAGCATTATTTTGATATTGCAAAACTTAGTTACGTATAATGTTCTATAATTGTGGCACCACCGCTCACGCAGCCCGCCAAAAGAATTGGACGCTCCGAATCTAGAACCTCCAGACGTACGTCTTTCAAGGTCACACAAGCAGGAAGTGACGTCACAGTGACGTCACGATGACGTCACGTTAACAAGACGCACGTAGCAAATACGTGTAGTCTGAACCCCGCATAAGTCCCACAAGTCCAGCCTTCATTTCCTGAGTCTCTGATTCTATTATCTTTGCCTCACTTTTCTCATTTCCATCTTGATCAGTCCCTTCCCTTTCATAAGTTACTTGCAGTGACTCTTATCTCGCATTCTTTCCTCCTGCACCGCCTTCTCTTTTGTTTTCCTTCTCTCCTCCCTTTCTTCATTCCTTCCTTCTCATTAGATAACTAATAACACCACAAACACAAGATTTACGTCAGGCAGACTACGAGAAATACGCCGACGACGAGGACTCACCCCACAGGACTGATCAAAGCGGTGGAGGTCGTCACCCAAGGTGCTGGATTCGGAAAAACGTCTACACACGTACGTAACGCAAACTACACTGCGTCAGGTGTTGTTCTTGTAGCAACTACGTAATAGTCGTACTGATAAAGGTCAGACACGTTTTTCTTGTTTTCTTGTTGTCTTTGCAAGTAGAGATTACAACTATAATGCTTTTCGTGCACGTCAATAATTACCATTTGGGTTCTGAATGGACACACTCGCACACCGTTTATCCGTTAACAATAAAACCCTCAGTGAGGAAGGACCACTCGCATCCTCTCACCCTTGTGCCATTGAGGAAGACGATAAGATCACGTGTTCCCTACGAAGGGATGGGGGAGGTGGAGGATCTATCGATCAATTTATCTATCTATCTATCTATCTATCTATCTATCTATCTATCTATCTATCTATCTATCTATCTATCTATCTATCTATCTATCTATCTATCTATCTAGAGAGAGAGAGAGAGAGAGAGAGAGAGAGAGAGAGAGAGAGAGAAGAGAGAGGAGAGAGAGAGAGAGAGAGAGAGAGAGAGAGAGAGAGAGAGAGAGAGAGAGAGAGAAATATATATATATATATATATACCTATACAAAATATACGATGATATATGTTTAGGGTTTTACGTTGTAAACCCATTTGCTACGGCAATTTACTCGCTCGACACTAACTATTTCGTTACGGAATATTCATCTAATGTTTTAAGGATTGAAAATGAGTTCTAGTTGTTCCGTTTGCCGTAAAGCCTCCTCGGTGATCCCTCAATAAATATTCAAAATTTTAGGTCACCAACACAGCGGAGGACTCCGGACCGCTGCCTCCCCTCCATCCTCTGCCCGTCCTGATGGTCTCCACCTTGGATAACACTGACTTTCTTATAATTGCATGGCAAAATATCAAAGTGGTCATGTCCCTGCAGACAACAAGGCTGTGTTGTTGGCCGAACTGTTTACTTGACTCAGGTTATTTCGGCGAGAGTTACAAGACGTTGGCAAACCCTTGTCGATGAGGGGAGATTGGGTGAGGTCGGGACAATCTTTAGAGGTTCATTTTTCCGCGTCCGTTGCTCTCTTCCAAGACTCCTTGGATACAAAGGAAATCATACATATGTTCCCTGCGTCATGCGTTGGCGGCGTGTGTGCCAAGGCAGTGGTAGATGGTAGGGGCGGCATATAGAGGTGGTAGACGGAGGAACAATGGGGACAGAGGATTAACGACCGTCGGGAGGGATGCAGAAAGTCGAGCCTCAGACGGGACGGGGCACAAGAGTGAACTAGTGACGGTAACGGCCGAGGAATATGCATGACGCATATGTAATGGCCAGACACCTCCGGTCAGAGATCCCTCGCATTGACACCGCTGTTATCGCCTGTCTAGAGGTGTCAATACTGAGAAGGTGCGCAAGCGGCGGCCAAACAGCAGCTGCGTGAGCCTCGCCTCGCATTCCTCCACGTCCGCCGGTGTGCGGGGCATCAGTGCTGGGGCGGCCCGATCAGGACCACATCAAGACCCAGGTGAATATAACACACACACGCTTGCGTGCACACACACGCACACGCACACACACACACACACGCACACGCGCACACACACACACACACACACACACACTGTATCCTGTACCAGATGTATTACCACGTAATCTTTTCTTGCACCACCCGCCAAATATTTCTGTCCAAGGGTTGGCTCGGGATTGTTCCTGTGGTAACTTTGCCGGCACGTTATTCCCTGCCGTGCCTGGAAAATCGATGAATAAGTGCAGGCCCCTTTTGGATCTGAATCTTACGTAGGCCAGGCGGCAGGAGGAACTGCTTGCGATCATCCAGTTTTTTTTTGTGTAACTTTACGAAGACCATACGGACGGTTACAGTGTGATATACGGGATACGGTGTGTGTGTGTGTGTGTGTGTGTGTGTGTGTGTGTGTGTGTGTGTGTTGTGTGTGTGTGTGTGTGTGTATTAATCTAGTTGTATTCATCTAGTTGTATTTTTACAGGGCCAGAGCAACGGTCGTATGGCCCCGTCTCCATATCAACATTTTTATTTTTCTCATTCATCCTTAGTGTTGGCCAAAGCCACCACACCGGGAGGCGGGTCACAAACCCCCGGCTAACACCCGGTACTCATTCACTGCTGGGTGGACAGGGGCTCGGGTTTTAAGAAGACCGCCCGTCTGTCTTCGCTCCGCCCGGGGATCGAACCCGGGACTTCTCGGTTGTGAGCCGAGCGTGCTAACCCTTACACTACGGAGTTCCCAACTCCAACGGTGTGTGTGTGTGTGTGTGTGTGTGTGTGTGTGTGTGTGTGTGTGTGTGTGTGTGTGTGTGTGTGAATTGAATTGAATTGAATTGAATTGAATTGAATTGAATTGAATTTATTGGGTGAGCTCAGACTTTATAAGAAAAGTATGGAGCACAGCTCCAAGAAAATTCAATAATTTAAATCATACAAATACAATGTTACATAGCTAACAAAAAAACAATAATAGTTATAAAGAAAAACTGATTGTACAAGACTAATGGCTAACTATACATAATATTTATCTAAATATTCATAATATTCATCTACATCATCACTTACTTAACACTGACCTCAAAAATAAAGGTAATTTATTATAGACATTTACACTGTTATTTTGCATCAACGAAACATATTTGAAACGTGTTGCCCTAATTGTATAATAGTTTGTATATACATATACATATCACGTAACCTCACAATTGCACCGTTAGTACATTCATATAATAAAGGACATGAAACTCGTCTCCTATACAACACCAACTCTGTGTGTGTGTGTGTGTGTGTGTGTGTGCGTGCGTGCGTGCGTGCGTGCGTGCGTGCGTGCGTGCGTGCGTGCGTGCGTGCGTGCGTGCGTGCGTGCGTGCGTGCGTGCGTGCGTGCGTGCGTGCGTGCGTGCGTGCGTGCGTGCGTGCGTGCGTGCGTGCGTGCGTGCGTGCGTGCGTGCGTGCGTGCGTGCGTGCGTGCGTGCGTGCGTGCGTGCGTGCGTGCGTGCGTGCATGCGTGCGTGCAAGCGTGAGTGCGTGTGTGCGTGCGTGCATGCGTGCGTGCGTGCAAGCGTGAGTGCGTGCGTGCGTGCGTGCGTGCGTGCGTGCATGCGTGCGTGCATGCGTGCGTGCAAGCGTGAGTGCGTGCGTGCGTGCGTGCGTGCATGCGTGCGTGCATGCGTGCGTGCAAGCGTGAGTGCGTGCGTGCGTGCGTGCATGCGTGCGTGTAAGCGTGAGTGCGTGCGTGCATGCGTGCGTGCAAGCGTGAGTGCAAGCGTGAGTGCGAGCGTGTTGTGTGTGTGTTTGTGGGAGGGGGTTGAGTCTGATGTTGGAATTGTTACCTAATTGTATTTTGATGAGAAGTGAGTCAAGCTCGCAATGTCCCGCCTCCTCATCATCACTTCACGGATACTTATTCAAATGTAAGCATTCATATTACCAAGACCCAACGTGTTCTTTGATTCAGTATTCTATATGTGGCCATTGAATAATTTCGTTTGTCTCTTTGCTCTTATCTCTAACAATAGTCATGTGATGTGTGTTAGTAATTCGCTCGCTACCTCCTTTCTTCCAGTGCAGGAAAATATTACTTTCCTTTGTGCCTCTGCGTTGCTAAGGTTCCTCACACTTGGCACACATTTTGCAGCAACTCTAATTTGCTGAAATGAAACCTCATTCCTCTTTAGATAAAACGTCCACTCATTTAAGTAAAAGATTCCGAACTCCTCCGTTATTCAGAACAAATCTCTGATGTGATACACAATTGAAAGCTTTTGTCAAGACAAGACAAATACGTTGAGCTCAGCCATCGCTTTACTGCACTATATCCGAGGCTATCGTAATTAAATCTTCGAAGCAGATTTTCCTAGAACTAAAAGGAGATGAGTTTCCTGTTGGTCGCCTCCCTTTATTCAGATATGAATTTATCTCTTGATATCAATTTTTCTAATATATTCGCAATACTCGTCAACGACTCAACCAATGACAATACTCGTCAACAAATGTAACTGACTGAGTTTTTATATCTTCTCCAATTAAATTTATGTTTTTTTCCTTGTCGATGGGTTTATGATAACAATAAATCATGTAAGTTTTAGTACATTCAGCTGCTTTACATATAAAGCAGAAATCTTATCAAGGCCATTAATGTGTGTCCTTATCCAGTACTTCCCTTGTATTATATTTCCTCCGCACTGAAATGTGAGACTGCCATGACAGGCATTACATTGCCGTTACAGATAAAAGTTTTACCATCACGAATATTGGCCAACATAAATACACACATTTTTTGTAAAAGTTTTCGATTAATTACGTTCACCTTGTCTTTATAATCTCTATCGCAGATTCAGAATACTATGCGTTGTGTATTTAACTATGCTATTCATATACTTAAAAGAAAAAATACCTCTTTGTACTATTATGTTACTTTGTAATGGTAAGTAAACTACATAGAAGGTTAACTTCCAGACGGTGCACGCACTCGCAGGAGCCCGCATTTAAAATGGTCAGGATACAGGGAGTAAAATAAAAGAAGAGTTTCTACAACTATACACACAACAAACTCCAAGAATACACGTGAAAAGACTAAAACAGAAAAAAATTTGGGATTTTTTGTATTTATAACACCATTACCGTTCACTATCAATAGCAGATATTAGAACACCATCACCAGATATCCACGAACACCGTCACCAGATAGCCACGAACACCCGCCACACACAACCCCCGCAACCAACAAAAAAAAAGAAGAAAAAGTGGAAATACCCGTAACAATACAATCAAGGCAAGAGCCATTAATGAACCGGTACCTGAGGCTGCCATTACATGCAATAGAAACCGACACCAATGACACTTTTGGAAATGTCTGCAGCATAACCACTTGCTGTTATTTGGAGCAAGGGCAGTGAACCGAATCACGATTTTATTCCTGAGATAAAATCTCTCTTCTCCTCTCTCTCCTTCCTTCTCTCTTCTCTCTCCTCTCTCTCATCTCTCCCTCTCTCTCTCTCTCTCTCCTCTCTCTCTCTCTCTCTCTCTCTCTCTTCTCCTCCTCTCCTCTCTCTCTCTCCCCTCTCTCTCTCTTCTCTCTCTCTCCTCTCTCTCTCTGCTCTCTCTCTCTCTCTCCTCTCTCCTCTCTCCCCTCTCTCTCTCTCTCTCTCTCTCTCTCTCTCTTCTCTCTGTCTCTCTCTCTTCTCTCTCTCTCTCTCTCTTCCTCTCTCTTCTCCCCTCTCTCTGTCTCTCTCTCTCTCTCTCTCTCTTTTCTCCTTCTCTCTCTCTCTCTCTCTCTTCTCTCTCTCTCCTCTCTCTCTCTCCTCTCTCTCTCTCTCTCCTCCTCTCTCTCTCTCTCTCTCTCCTTCTTTTTTCCCCTCCTCTCTCTCTCTCTCTCTCTCTCTGCTCACCCAATCAAGCAGTAACGGGCGTCATGACATTGTTGCTCCCCCCCGCCGCGGCAGTAAAGGTGATCACCGCAGCGAAATGCCTGACGACGCGACGCGACCATTCCGCCACGCACCCTGACGCGGCGAGGGGCGGCGGGGGGAGGCAACGCGTGTCTTTGTTGCCTTAGTGTTGCTGCTCTCAACGCTGTAATCTAATCTAAGTCTCGAGCTCATTAATGGTATGGATTTTGATGATTGTGATGTATAAGTTTTGGCCAATACTCTCTTTTTTTTTTAGCGTTATCAATATTGTTATTTGTTTTGTATAGCCTTATTACTAATTCATTGTTGTTATTATTATTATTTTATTATTTTTTACTGCTTCCTTACTTCTCCCCTTCATCATCTACTTACTTCATCTTATCTTATGTTTAAAAGGGGTTGGAAAATGGACAGGAGAGCAGAGTACAAAGGACGATCGTGTAACCCGATGGAAATACAATGCAGGATGCTCTTGTTGGGTACGTAAAGCGTGATCAAAGAACAGGGGAGTCCACGTCAGGCTCGGTACTGATGAAATGAGTGTGGGACGCAGGTAATCTACTCAAGGGTTGGTTGACTCTTTGGGAAGTGGAGAAAACGGTACAGTTTACTGTTTAAAGAAATACATTTTGATGATTTATGAAGGCATTGATAACTGAAGGAAGAAGTCATGGCAGTACTAAAGTAAGTCTGTCATATCTTATTAGGGGGTTGATAAGGGTAGAGAAACGTTGAATTTTGAAATGTTATGAGTGTCTGGCAATTTCGTGTTCATATATATCTTGAAGATAATATGTAAATTAAAGGTGTCAGAGGAGAGACAGTGACGACTGTTTTGGGGTATGGGGCAATAATTTCCTTGCAGTCTACTCTATTGGGGGCCCAAAATGTGGAAATGAAAGATTACTGTTTTGTACTATCTTTTCAATCAGACCATAACAGAGACTTGTACTACCCGTCCCAAATTAAGACGTTTGGACAGGTACTATGGTATTTGTTTGCGATTGATCTTATTCTCAAGGATGATTTAGTGCAATGCTCTTTTTTTGGTGTGTGTGTGTGTGTGTGTGTGTGTGTGTGTGTGTGTGTGTGTGTGTGTGTGTGTGTGGTGTGTGTGTGTGTGTGTGTGTGTGTGGTGTGTGTGTGTGTGGTGTGTGTGTGTGTGTGTGTGTGTGTGTGTGTGTGTGTGTGTGTGTGGGGTGTGTGTGTGTGTGTGGTGTTGGGGTGTGTGTGTGTGTGTGTTGGGGGTGTGTGCGCGGCGCGCGCGCGCGTGTCTGAACATGCTGATTATTTTTGCCTGCAACACATAAACATCACTATTTTTTATCATTTTTTTTAACATGACTAAAACACCAGCTAGATTACAAATATTTTCCTGGGTCATATTTTGGGTTTATGTTTCCCTGCCAATCAAGGTAACGATGATACAGATATTGAGCGTTGGAGAGCCTTCCTGTGTCCCGCGACCAGAAGCACCCACGCCACGCCCTGCAGCGCGGCGCCCGTCCCTCGCCACGCCCACGAGGCCTCACTGCATGC
>JACEEZ010006337.1:30000-55000 GCA_016584305.1 Chionoecetes opilio | reverse complement strand
CCCATAGTCCTGCTCCTCCCCCACACAAGGTGCGGATCAGTCCAGCGTGACGCCACCCACAGTCCTGCTCCTCCCCCACGCATGGCGCGGATCAGTCCAGCGTGACACCCTCCACAGCCCTGCTCCTCCCCCACACAAGGCGCGGATCAGTCCAGCGTGACACCCTCCACAGCTCTGCTCCTCCCCCACACAAGGCACGGATCAGTCCAGCATGACACCCTCCACAGCCCTGCTCCTCCCCCACACAAGGCGCGGATCAGTCCAGCGTGACACCCTCTACAGCCCTGCTCCTCCCCCACACAAGGTGCGGATCAGTCCAACATGACACCCTCCACAGCCATGCTCCTCCCCCACACAAGGCGCGGATCAGTCCAGCGTGACACCCTCCACAGTCCTGCTCCTCCCCCACACAAGGCGCGGATCAGTCCAGCGTGACACCCTCCACAGCCCTGCTCCTCCCCCACACAAGGCGCGGATCAGTCCAGCGTGACACCCACAGTCCTGCTCCTCCCCCACACGGCCAAAAGTGGCCAATGAAGCCATCGATGTACACTACGCGCCAAAATATTGTTCGCCGCAACATAACAGACGCTCCCATAAGGGAATTCTGAAAATGTACTCTATAGCAGCCTAGTGACTTCCGAGAGAGACATCCTACATATGGCCGCTTGTTTAAAGCACGGGCAGTGCATCAAGACCATTAAGGAATGTTCAGATGCCACTTGTCAATTATAGACGAAGCATTTTGAAAAGGATCGGCTCACTCCCCGCGAGTAACTTGAACAAAAACGCGCGTTGGTATAACTATCATTATTTTATAATGGGGGGTAAGAAAACCCTAACGGGGAGAAAATTAAAGTTTTGTTACTCTACCAAGGCAGAAGGCAGAGGTAAAATATCAATTTGGGGGTGTTACGGGGAAATTGTATAATAGGTGGAGAGTTTTCGTGAACGGGCGGGGTGGCGACACCATAACAAAAAGAAGGGGCCACACGAGAATTAAAACATGCAAGCCCGAAATGTCTGAACCCAAGTGATCCCATCCTCATAAAAGTGCAAGAAAATTATTACGTATACTTTTTAACCCCCTCGTTGTGGCCACTTCTTATTTTAGGGTGCCCCGGGCCACCCCGCCACGTTCCGAACTCCCCAAAAACTTCTCAACATTTCCTCGTAACCCCCAAAACCCTTTGATTTTTCTTCCCCCCTGGCTTCTCTGCCTTGTTGAGTCCTAAAATTTTAAATTTGCTCCTATTTTTTAGGTCTTTCTTGCCACCCATTATGAAAAAATTGATATTTATCCCAAACGACGTCTTTTTATAAAGACAAAAACCGAGTTGTTATCCCATTGAAAAATTACTCGGGGGGAGTGAGGCGACCTTTTAAATGCTTCGTCTATATCACGGGTAAAACACGATATTTCGGGAAAAAAGGTTTTAAAACAAATTCTAATAAATTTTGGGCTGGGGGATTACGAAATGAACTCAATTTTTGTCTATCACATCGGGTTTTCGCGATTAGCATTTTTTAAATTTGATGAAAAGCTCATCAGCCTATATATCAAAGGGTTTAAAGAAAAAAACACGGATTTTTAGTATAATTTTGTATATTCAAATAAAGGATTAAAGTTTACGAAGTCCATGTACAAGAAAATCAAATATATGACAGAATTAAATAAAATATAAACAACATATATATGGTCACAGATCAAGGGGCAAGTAGCATTATGTAAATTTTTTTTTTTGGCTGATCTCTGATGTACGTTTCTGGTTGTCTCTCTAAACTCCAGAAAATCCCCATCATATGGGAGTCCCACCGGCCTTGATCCCCGTTCTTCCTTGTTTTAAATGTCCTATAAAAACCTCCCCTTGTTCCCCCCTCACATCCCCAGGTTCCCGGGAAACTTGTCCAAATGGCTGTGTAAATATCCCTTGATACTCTTCACTCCAAGATCTCGCAGGCTCTTAGTAGCCTTCGACTCTCTTCATATTTGTCTGTTTTCTTATTCCCAGAAAATTCTTCACCACTTACAAATGCTTCCAAAGCTCTTTCTTCTTCTCATTCATTGATGTGAAAAAAATTTGGACTCTCATTATGTTCTATTTGGGGTCCATCAAATTTTTCCCCCTTTTTTCTTCTCTTCACTAAGCCAGGAAAAGTTGAAAAATATAGCTGAGCATTCTCCACTTGATCAGAGCTTTGAAAACTCTCTCAATCCAAATTTTTTGTAAGGGAGGAAAGAAATCTTTTTCCTATCCACTAGGGATCATTGATGAATTTTTCGCCAGATGCCAAACTCGTCGCTGAGGCCTTCTTTTTTTACCCAAACTCTGCTGTAGCTTTTACTGTCCCGTAACACAAAAACGGGGTATTTGTGTACCCTCCTTCTGGCTAAAAGAAAGTTAACCATTTTCAAAGGGGGGGACAATTAACCCCCCAAACATGTATTTGCAACCTCTCTAGGACAATCTTGAAAGTTTTATATTCTTTTTAAATTTAAAATCCTATTGTAAGAGCCCTACTTATTTCCATTGTTTAAAGAACACTTTCAAACTTTTGAAATTCAAAAAAAAGCCCCCAATCCCCTTAAACTATGCTAGCGTCCATTTAAAAATAGCCCTTCTACATCTAAAATGACAAGCTGGCCATCTGAAAGGAAGTCTTTTCGCGTTCTGCTTCCCCGTTACGATAAAAAAGACACCTGTGCCGGGTTTAGCATTCGATTCTCTTCAGTTCACAGACTCTTTTGGTAGATAAATCTCTAAAACCAAAACATTCAAACAAGGTAAACAAAATTTGGTTTTTTCACAATCTCATCAGTGGCTGAAAAAAATCTGTAGTGTTTTTACAGTGGGACAGTGAGCAGAGATCTGTTTCTCATTTTTTTTGAAGCTCTAAATTTGGGACAGGTATTTCTTACTATGGGGAACTGGTCGAATACTGAAGGGGTACTTGGTTTGCAAATTTTCTTGTTTTTCTTTTTGAAAAACCTTTTTTATTTCAAGGCAGAAAAAAAGCAGTCTCTAAAATTCTTGTTCTCTCCAAAACCCTAGGCCTCCCAACTTAAGTTTAGCCTTCTTTCCTTGAGGCCCATGATCTCAAAGTCTCAACACAGGTTTTGCACACTTTGTGAGGAGCCCAATGCTTGTCTTGGTCTCCAAGTGGTACTTGAAGTACGCAAAATACACGCTCTTACAAAGTCAGTAATGTTGCGCCTCTGAGTCTTCAAAGTAAAGCTTCTACAGATGTAGCAAAATATATTTGGATCATTTGAGCACTTTCTTCTGTGAGATGTAGAGGCCATTGTTAGAGCAGCAACACCAACTGCGGACAAATAAAAGAAAAAGAGTTGTTAGCTACCTGAGTTGTTCCTTGAATTTGCTACCCAACCACCTACACCTTAGGCAAACCTTTTCACCTTTTCACAAAAAAGAAACAACAGGAGAAATACAATAAATAACTCAATTCAATGTAAAATTCAATAATAAAACACTACCTGCGGACGATTGCTGTGCAAGTTGAAATATGTTTGTTTACTTTCGTATCATAAAGAATGGGAATGTTATGCATGTTCAAAGAAAACGAAGATATTCTCCAGTTTATTGGGAGACTGAATTAAAAATAAACCATATAATCCGGCCCTTTTGCTACACTACTCAATAGAAGGATAAATTTTTCTTGAAATTCATGAAATGGAATATATACCTATAGCGCAAAAACGTGATGTGATAGAGAAAATATAAGATCAGATTTGAATTCAGCACCCTCAAATTAGTCTAAAACTGTTCTTAAATTCCATGCCAGAACTTTTTTTTTTTTTTTTTTGACCAGTGATTGACATGTGGCATCTGAACATTCCTTAACGGTCCTGATGCACTGCCCGTGCTTTAAACAAGCTGCCACATGTAGGATATCTTTCTCGGAAGTCACTAGGCTGCTATAGAGTACATTTTCAGAATTCCCTCATGGGAGCGTCTGTTATGATGCGGCAAACAATATTTTGGTGCGTAGTGTAACACTTAATTTATCAAGAAAAGTCATTACACATTTAGTAGAGGTAAAATGAAGTGAAATGAGTAAATTCCGCGCTCAATACTCTCATTACGTTCTCAATATACTGATATAAAAAATATGATAAAAAAACAAACAAAAAAAAACAATATCATTAAGTTTCAATCACTCCAAATTCAGTGGCAGTACGCATGGCATTCAAAGGTTATTTAAGGTAGTTTTGGTCTGGGATAAAATTATAACATGCAATTTTTATTCATTACTGACGTAAACCATGACTATAAACCTTCACGCCCAGATTTTTCCTTTGCTATAAAAAAAATCGTGTTATTAGCCATAAAATTACGAAAAGTAACTAAATATACCAAATTAGCTAGTGGTCAAGGATATTAAACAGGTCATATCAATAAAGTATTCCTTATATTCACTAAAAATCGTCTAATGGTGGCTAAATTACAATGGAAATAACGTTCTGGGCCTCAAGGGGTTAAAGCACCTCAATATCCACGTCCATGAAGCAAGCTCTGCGGGAACAACGCATCGCCGCGCATCTCCCGGCTTACCCAAAGTAACTGATAGAAGTAACTTTGGTTCTACCGCAACACACCCACCCTCCCCCGCCTCCTGTTTCACCGTAACACACCCACCCTCCCCAGCCTGCAATTTTTTTTCCCTAATAGATTTGCAAAAGTGGGCGGGGCCTCGTGACTCTCTCTCTCTCTCTCTCTCTCTCTCGTCTCTCTCCCTCTCTCTTCTCTCTCTCTCTCTCTCTCTCTCTCTCTCTCTCTCTCTCTCTATATATCTATATATATATATATATATATATATATATATATATATATATATATACTACTCAGAGGAACAGGAGGTATAACAATATAATGGACGCGCTGTAACATTGAATATTCTAATGAGACCTTACCAATTTAATTTGTTGTATATGTAGTGGTCATTTTGATCATCTACACCTATATGTCACCTATCATATACATCACCCACATTAAGTGGGAAAAAATATATGAATGAACAAAAAATAAAGGATTTAAGAAAATATGTAAGTACTGGTTGGAAACTGAAGGACAACGCGTTAATATATTTCTAATTATAATATATTTAACTCTTTACTGTCTCCATTATGTAGTTATTATACATTCACAAGTTATCTTAATATTAAGTCTTCCTTCCCTCCTAGCGATACGCACGCGAAATGCTCAAGTCGTTATCCTAATATAGTTTACTATCTTTGGTAACTTCGGTTGCACTGTCACCACATTAACGATACGCACATGTAATGCTGAAGTCGTCATCCTTATATAGTTTACTATCTCTGGTAACTTCAGTCGCACTGTTACCACTTTAACGATACGCATATGTAATGCTCAAGTCGTCATCCTAATATAATGTATACGTAGTCTATCCCACTTCAAACGTTTCCCTCTCACTTATTTTTCTATTTCCTGCTTTCTCCTTGTCCTCACACGGCTGGCTGTGATATGTTGTAGTTGCCCCCTCTGCTAATTTGTGAGCGCTTGGCCCCCTGGTCCGCCAACAGCATCCTACCTTGGGACCCTAAGTAATACACTTTATTAGTCCTGGTCAACAAAAGGAATCACCAGTAAGTCATGTCTACATCTCTAGTTAACAAACATTTCATAACATACCTTTACCAAGGGCGAGAATATCACCTCCCCACAGGCGACTTAACTCAATGAACGTCGAGCTGCTTCTAAAATTATCCTAACCTAGAATCCCCGTTCTCACCTCGTTTCGCTACGTGTCTAATTACTACTGGCTTAAAATATAAGCCTAACCAGTGATTCAGGAATGAGGCGTGGAGGAAAATTCCTCGTTAGCTTATTGATACTTATGTGTTATTTCATCTCTTCCCCTATTAATGTAATTTATCGCGTTACATATAGCTTGACGGCTCCAAACTGTTTGAATTTTACTATTAATTCTAAACTCAAAAATATTTAAATACAACAAAATTAATTAGGCATGGACAGTAAACATGTATATTGTTTACATGTATATGCAAACAAAAACGATTCTACCTCCACTAATATTCGTCACTGGGAAAATAACATTGAACAACAATTAATAACAACTACATTATACACAATTGTTATTGAGATTATTTTTACGTTTGTATGTAAATAAAAAATAAAAAATTCTCTGGCTGCAAAATTCCTCAAATTTTTGGCTTGGTTTGGGTTTTTGCTTTTTACTACGTAAACATTGAATCAAAAAGAAAAATGACAAATAAATTATGTCCAGCTTCACGAGACCTACCCTATGGCGCTATCCGTTTATTTCTACCATGTCTTCTTTCCTACCATTTCGTCTTTGAGTTGCATCATTTTTGGGGGAATTCTAGAAAAAACTAGATTTTTAGGATTATTTATTAATGACTTTTTTCGATCCCAAGGGAGGGCGTAACAGCTGTCTTTTTTTATTCCCGTTTTCTCCTTTTTGGTTCTTAAAATATTAAAAAAATGTGTTTTTAAAAAAAAAAAGCTGGGCCCCCCCCTGCTAGCCTTCAGTTTTTTGGGAAAAAAAATTTTTTCACCGGAATGGATAAATTTTGGGTTCATAGTGGTTTTTGCTGAGGTGTCCGAATCTGGTTTTCATTTCCAAATTTCTTTCGAAAAGCAATTTTTTTGGGTTTGTAAGGACTTACCCCCGTAAATATATAGTTTAGCCTTTTTTACAAAAAACTATTCTTTACATAAACTTATGTAAAAAAATTTATTGGAACGACTGACATACAATTTTATGGTAAATTTTCATGTAGTAGGAGGAGAGAGAGAGAGAGAGAGAGAGGAGATAAGAGATAGGAGAGAGAGAGGAGAGAGGAGAGAGAGAGAGGAGAGGAGAGAGAGAAAGAAAAATATTAAAAATTTATCCCTTTTTGACACTTTCCCAAATACCAACTACAAGGTTATTGACTATACAAAAGCGCCACCCCACCAGGACGAATTTGGGGACCGAACCCCCTGAAATGGGGCAGGGGGGGCTCTGCAACCACCAGTCCGTGATTCTACCAGCGCCACCCTGGCAGGGAAGAGAGAGAGAGAGAGGAAGAGAAGGGGAAAAAGAGAGAGAGAGAGAGAAGAGAGAGGAGAGAGAGGAGGAGAGAAGAGAGAGAGAGAGAGAGGAGAGAGAGAGAGAGAGAGAGAGGGGAAGGAGAGAGGAGAGAGAGAGAGAGAAATTTTTTTTTTTTTTTAAAAACTCCCCCTAAGATGCACGTACCCCTTCAATTTTTTTTCTTTTTTCGCCCCTCACGAGGCCCCGCCCACTTTTTCAAACCATTAGGGGAAAAAAAAATTTGCCCCCCCCTCCTGTTTCACCGGAAACACCCCCCCCCTCCCCCGCCTCCGTTTCACCATAACACACCCACCTCCCCGCCCCCTGTTTCACCGTAAAAACACCCCACCCTCCCCGCCTCCTGTTTCACCTAACACACCCACCCTCCCCCGCCTCCTGCTTCACCGTAACACACCCACCCTCCCCCGCCTCCTGTTTCACATAACACACCCAACCCCTCCCCCGCCTCCTGTTTCCCCCGAACAACCCACCCTCCCCCGCCTCCTGCTTCACCCTAACACACCCACCCTCCCCGCCTTTTGTTTCACCGTAAACCCACCCTCCCCGCTCCTGTTTCACCGTAACACACCCACCCTCCCCCGCCTCCTGTTTCACCGTAACACCCCCCACCCTCCCACGCCTCCTGTTTCACCGTAAACACCCCACCCCCCACGCCTCCGTTTCCCCCGTAAAAACACCCACCCCCCGCCCCTGTTTCACGAACACACCCACCCCCACCGCCCCTGTTTCACCCCTAACCCCAAACCCCCCCCCCCGCCTCCTTTTTACCGTAACACACCCCCCCCTCCCCCGCCCCCGTTTTTTCCGTAACACACCCCCCCTCCCCCGCCTCCTGGGGTTTTACCGAAAAAAACACCCAACCCCCCCACGCTCCCGTTTCACCGTAACACACCCACCCTCCCACGCCAAACCCGTTTCACCGTAACACAACCCCCCCTCCCACGCCCCCCCTGTTTCACCGTAACCCCCACCCTCCCCCGGGCCCCCGTTTCCCCCCGTAACACACCCACCCTCCACGCCCCCCTGTTCACCGGGTTTAAAAAACACAAATTCCCCCCCTCCTGTTTCACCGAACCATCCACCCCCCCTGCCTCCTTTTCACCCTAAACAAAACCCCCCTCCCCCGCCTCCTGTTTCACCGTAACAAACCCACCCTCCCCTCCCCCGTTTCACCGGGAAAACACCCACCCCCCCGCCCTTTCCCGTTTTACCGTTAAAACACCCCCCTCCCCCCGCCCCCCTGTTTCCCGTAAAACACCCACCCCTCCCTCGGCCCCCCTTTCACCGTAACACACCCACCCCCCTCGCCCCTGTTTCAAACCCTGACACCCCCCACCCTCCCACGCCCCCCTGTTTTTACCGTAACACACCCACCCCCCCACGCCCCCTGTTTTTACCGTAACACACCCACCCTCCCAAAGCCTCCGTTTCACCGAAAAACACCCCCCCCCCCGCCCTATTAGGGTACTGGTTTTAAAAAATATATGTAGGGGTAAAATCAATTAAAAAGGAGGATGTCTGAGTGTTGTGGGTCTTTTTACCGGCGCCTTTTCGGTTGAGGAACTGCCCCCTTTGATTTAATTGGGGGTGAAAAAAAAGTGGGCCCCACCACCCCTATGTTTTATGACCTGGATAGGGCCCGGTGTTTTGGGGAAACAACACGTAAACCCCCCGCCCCCCGGCTCCAAATGCACACACAAGTTTTTGGGGGATCATATCAGCGCAATGCCCAAGAAAAGAGACGCTGACAAGAGCACAACAGGCCCGAGAGGGAAAGGACGCCGGAACCGGGAAATTCCCGGCCCAAATTTTCCAAAATGCTGCCAAAGGGGCCCGGGGGAAAGGGAGAATAAGAGGAGGGCGGCCCTTCCCAGCGCTCCGAGACACGACACCTTCCGGGAAAGTTGTGTGTGCTCTACACCCCCTGAGGGTTGGGGAAAAGTAACCCTTTTCACGATATAAAAATCAGGCCCTGTTTATTGACAATATTTTCAAAGGCCGTTTCTTAACAACCGCTGACATTATTATTGTAAAACTTTACTATTTGGGGGCATAAAAATATATTATTTTATATTGTTTATAGTATATAAAATTGTCTTTCTCGAATTTCCCTTTGGGACTAAAAGAATACTTAAAAAATACGTAAAAAAAACCCCTCCCACCAAAGATTAACCCAAAAACCACTTCATTGTGTGTAACCCCTTTGGGCAAAAAGGAAAACAAGTTTCCCCGCCCCTCAAGAGGGCATCATCAGGTAATCACCCTTTTCAGGTTGAACCCGTATCTACATGGTGTGATCCGTTTTCCGTAAAATAACCCTACTAAAAAAGGGGAAACCTCCGTTTCACCGAAAAAAACACCCCCCCCCCCCCGCTCCCGTTTCACCGTAACACCCCACCCCCCCCGCCTTTCCCGTTTCACCCTAAACAACCCCCCCTCCCCCGCCTCCTGTTTCACCGGAAAAACACCCACCCTCCCCCGCCCCCTGTTTAAACCCTAAAACACCCACCCCCCACGCCTCCTGTTTATAAACCCACACCCCCCCCCACGCCTCCTGTTTCACCGTAACACACCCCCCCTCCCCCGCCCCCTGTTTTACCCTAAAAAACCCCCACACCTCCCCCCTTCCTGTTTTACCCCTAACACACCCCCCCTCCCCGCCCCGGTTTCACCGTAAAAACCCCCCAACCCCCCCACACCTCCTGTTTTACCGTAACACACCCCCCCCTCCCCGCTTTCCGGGTTTTACCGTAAAACACCCACCCCCCCCCGCCTCCCGTTTCACCTTAAAACACACACCCCCCCCCGCCTCCTGTTTCACCCCTTTTTAAAACACCCACCCCCCCCCGCCTCCTGTTTCACCGGGAACACACCCACCCTCCCACGCCTCCCCGTTTCACCGTAAAACACCCCCCTCCCCCGCCTCCTGTTTACCCTAACCCCACCCACCCTCCCCCGCCTCCTGTTTTACCGTAACAACCCACCCCCCCCGCCTCCTTTTCAAACCCTAACACACCCCCCTCCCACGCCTTTGTTTCACCGTAACACACACACCCCCCCCCGCCTTTCCCGTTTCCCCCGTAACACACCCCCCTCCCCGCTCCTTTTCCCCGTTTAAAACACACCCCTCCCCCGCCTCCTGTTTTACCGTAACCCCACACACCCCCCCCGCTCCTGTTCACCGGAACACAAAACCCCCCTCCCCCCCCTCCCGTTTCCCCCCCGTCACTCATCGCTGTGTCCAGCCCTTTTACGGCCCCAAAAGGGTTTTAAGGCAAACCCCCTTGCCTATACAACCTCCTTTCCCATATTATCCTTCCATACAGGGTTTTTCACGCCCCTCCCTCCGTAAACCCAACACTAAAGGCATTATTAAGAATTTTTTTTGGCGGTTTTGCTGGGGGCAAATTTCAAACCCCTTTAGACCCAGATTTTTTCCTTTTCCTTTTAAAAAAATTTTAGGGGTTAGCCATAAAATTACAAAAAAAAACAATAGAGGTTAAAAAATTAGTGGAAAAAGGATTCTAAGAAAGGGCATATCTATAAAAATTGCCCTTTTATTCACTAAAAATCGTTTAATTAAAACCCCAAAAACAATGGAAATTACGTTTTAAAGGGCCAAGGGGTTTAAAGGGAAATTTTTTTGAAGTGGATGGAAATCTTCTAATCTGGAAGGAAGGGAATAAATTTTTTTCTTTTCTTATTTTATGATGGAACCCTCGCTTGGTGGTGGTGGTGATTGGTGGTGGTAGTGGTGGTGATGGTGGTGGTGGTGGTTGGTGGTAGTGGTGGTGGTGGTGGTTGGTGGTAGTTGGTGGTGATAGTGGTGGTGGTGGTTGTTGTTGGTGGTGGTGTTATAATTATAGTGGGGGATTTAAAGGTTTGGGGGTTTAAGGTGGTTTGGGGTTTTGGGGGCGGGGAAGGTGGGGTGTTGGTTGAGAAGTGGTGGGGGGTGAAGGTGGTGGTGTTGGGTTAAAAATTAGTGGTGGTTTTGGGGGTGGTGGTGTAGGGGGGTGGTGTTTGGGGGTTTATAGTGGGGGGGTTTTTGATAGGTAGATGAATGGTTTGTGACGTCATGATAAGCAGATGGAAGCGCCCGTCAAATTTTTTTTTTTTTTTTAAATTAGGATGGGAACATGAAACTGAAAACTCAAGAAAAAGCGTTTGATTAAGACCAGACCGTTGAGCTGAAGAGATATCAAAGAATAATAATAACAACAATAATAATAATAATAAAAATAATAATAAGAAGAAAGATACTGATATTCTGTCACGTCTTATCAGCAGCAGAAAGCTACAACAAGAGAGGCTGACCAAGAATCCGTTAACAAGGCATCAATACTGCCACGTAGAACACTGAACAATACAAAAAGTTTTGCACACGATCTTCTATAGCTTTGCCTTGTCCTGAACAAACATACAAACTCCCGGACACCCCCCCTCCCGTTCATTTTCCTTCCCGGGGAAGGGATAAGAGAGCCTAAGCATTAAATTCCCGCTGAAAGGGCTTTTCGGCCCCCAAACAGTCCTTTCCAATGTAGTCACCTGAGCTGCGCGCCCTAAAGGGCCCTCAACAGGGCCAGATTTCCCCCTTGAACAATTTTTTTCGTGAATGAAAAGGTTTTGTGTGTGGTGTGTTGTGTGTTGTTGTGGTGGGGTTTTGTGGGTGTGTGTGTGTGGGTGTGTGTGTGTGTGTGTGTGTGGGTGTGGTGTGTTGTGCTTGTGCTTGGCGTGGCGTGTGCGTGTGCGTTGTGGTGTTCACTAGTTGTCTGTTGTATTTAACAGGGCCCCAGTAACCCCTATAGGCCCGTCGGGCCCGTCTCCTATACCTTTTAATACATCCTTAGTGTTGGCCGAAACCATCATCCCGGGAGGCGGGTCACAAACCCCCGGCTAACACCCGGTACCCATTCACTGCTGGGTGGACAGGAGCCCGGGTTTTAAGGAAACAGTCCATCTGTCTCCGCTCCGCCCGGGGATCGAACCTGGTGTCGTGTGAGCAGCAGTCTGTTTACGAGGTGCAGTCCGCCTTTGTTTACTAACAAAAGAAAACGGGAACTGCGCACGCGTTGGGCGGAATATTTACTAATATTGACTTGTTGATCAACAAAGGCATGTCCAGGCGTCCTACGACAACAAACTCGTCTTTATTAATCAACAAAAGGGGGGGGAGGCATGAAGTGGGGCACGAAGTGGAACACTCACCGACGTCGGCGAGAATTCCTATCGGCGACATTTATAGGTAGGGTTTTGAGTATATATGTTATATGAGGCATTCAATTTCGTACAAAAATGTCCAGTGAGCAGGAGATGGGGCCTTAACCAGCCGTGTTCAAGAATGCAATCTGCCCCAAACAGGTATCATATTCATCTGATACACATCAAAATAGTATTTTCTTCTTATAATTAGCAAGATGCTGTATTCCGTAAATTTACTCATGATTCACTGCATAAAGGCTATATAATGGTCCTTCACATCAGTAAAACAAAAGCAGAGCGCATTATTCGATTCATGAATGTTTTTCCTATGAAAGAATATAAACAGTATACCCTCCCCTACTTGAGCGGACATTCAGTATTAAGGCGTTTTCTGCGGGGATTCTGTTTGCAACCGAAAATTTTCGGTTGCTCAAATTTCGATCCCTGTTCAACCATCCAGGGAAGATGATTGGCCCGACCCGCAATCATTTGTTGTTGTTGTTCTGACCGTTTGCAATCGAAAATTTTCCGACTGCAACCAAAAATCCCCCACAGAAAACGCCTTTAGTAAATATTCCCCTCAACGCGTGCGCAGTTCCCGTTTTCTTTTGTTAGTAAACAAAGGCGGACTGCACCTCGTAAACAGACTGTTGCTCACACGACACCGGGACTTCTTGGATGTGAAACGAGCGTGCTAACCACTACACTACGGAGTACCCGTGTGTGTGTGTGTGTGTGTGTGTGTGTGTGTGTGTGTGTGTGTGTGTGTGTGTGTGTGTGTGTGTGTGTGTGTGTGTGTGTGTAAGTAAGTTTTATTTCCATAGCAATTATATACATATATACATCAAGTATAGGCGTCCAGCCTCTGGCCCCTTTGCTTTTGGCTCAGTTCTTGCGGCTGGAACGTGACAGCGAGCCACGTTCCAGCCAATTAACTCATTACGTGAATTACTCATTAACGGCTTGTTCTATGCAAAAAGTTTGTTATACAGACCCCCATTGATTTTGACAGCACTACTTGAATTTCGAATGTCAGCTCAATCCGACAAGAATTAGGAGTAGTTTACGCTAATTACTCATTAAGGGCATGTTTTACGCAACAAAATTCTTCCGACGACCCCCATTGATTTTGACAGCACTACTTGCATGTCACATTTCAGCTCAATCCGACAATAATTAGGAGTAGTTATACACTTTTTGGCGGAAACTTGGTTCCACGGGTCTTATGGTAAGCGACAGCGAGCGAAGCTCGCTGTCAATAACAATTTAAATAAAATTTGAATGAATCTGTCGAGCCAAGGCTGCTTGACAGATATATTTCTATAAAAAAAATATATAATTTAGCTGAAGAGCATCAAATATACATTATAGTATTCATCAGTATACAAGAGAAAGAAAAACAAATTAAGCAATTGACACTATTACTTTATTTATTGATGAATTTAAAATTTTGTTGCGGAAAATAGATACTTTTTTTTTTTTAAAAATTGAGGAAACTACCCATTAAAAAGAGTTTTCAAGTCATTTGGTAAAGTACCCTAATTGAGGCCCCAAAATAAAAGATGCTTTTCCGAAGAGGGGTTTTTCGATATGGGGAATAATAATAACATTATTATTTCAGGGTTTGTGAATGGTTTTTTCTTGAAAAGAAAAAAGGGAAGTTCCCTTTTCTGTTTGAAAAATTTAAAAAAATGTATAGTAAAAGAAAGCTTTTATCCAGCATTTATGGAAGAGAAAAAAAATTTAAAAGTTGGTTCTGAGAATATTTTTGGGCTGTAGAATCAAATTTACCGAAAGAAATTAAAATCTCAAATTTTTTTTTTGTGCTATTTTTAATTTTCTAATGAAGGAGGGCCAAGACATGCCCTACTCAATCAACAATCATTGGGGGCATACGCGGGGGGGGCGTCGCCTCGCCCACCCCACGCGAAATCCCGAGGGGCACCACGCCGAGTTTTCCCCGCAGGCTCTTTCCCATACCAAAACGCTCTCGACAAAACATCAACTTGCCCAGCCACGAGCCTTGTGGGCGCCCCCCCGGCTCCTCCACGCCGGGTTTTTCTTACAGATACAACCCCATGGGGAAAAGGGTCGGTTTTTGGGTAGCGTGCCCCATCCCCATTAGCCGAAATTGGGCTGAGGGTTTTGCAGGTAACAGGCCTCAAATTAGTCTCACGGGGGAATCGGATTTGACACGAAAATCCAACGATACCCCATGATTTTGCGAAGACACTTATTACCAAAGCATTTATTCTCTTCAAGTCACATTTGTGTCCAGTTCAAAACCATAAGTAAGACGGGATCACAAGCGATTTGAAGAAACCGGACTTTGTCCTCTTTCACAGGTACCGACAACGCCAAAAATCCCCTGAGCGAGTCCATAAAACCGTGGGTATGCCAAACCCGCCGTAAGCTTTTTGACGTGACCCCCGTCATTTACTGCGCTACAAAGGTTTTAAAAAATTTTCCCAAGATCTCATGCCCTCGCCAACGCATAAAAGACTGTACTGTTTCACTAGAAAGTTCCAAACCCCGGCCCTTGGTTTGACCCAGGGACCTCAAGTCCCAAAAGGCTTTGCCCCTCGTGCACGCCTCAAGAGCCACCCCAGGACCCCCAGGGGACTCAGCAAGATTACGCAATCCGGAAAAAACAAGATCAGTATTTTGGTGTTGCCGAGGGAGCCCCACACTCACTTGATCTACAACGTCCAATACCCAGTCCATACAAGCGTTGAAAAGTGAGGGGGAAGAGCCCCCTTGCCTCATCCTGTTTTCCAGGAAAGAAGCGGGATACCCCTGCCCAACACTTCACGCACTCTCAGTCCCAGAATACAGACCGTATAAAAAACCAATTCCTTGCAGGAATCCCTCGAAGTGAGAAGATCCAGAGTGACTCACGATGCCGATCAAACGCCTTCTTGAATAAACTAGGTGCAAGCACCCCCTGTCGAACTCACGTCGGCTCCACCGGGGACACGAAAGCGCTAGAATACGGCCCTTTTTGACTTTCCAGGCGTGAACCCAGACTGCTGAGGTCTCTGAGCTTCACCAGATGACTGCGAATCCGGTCAGCAAAGATGGGCAAGCACTTGCCTGGTACGCTGAGCAGGTTTTAAAACCGCGGTAATTTTTGCATCCTGACGGTCCCTTTTTTTCCAGATAGGGCGACCAGTCCCTTTTCCAGTCAAGAGGAATGGGACCTGATTCCCCAAAGGCAGTCAGGACAGATGAAACCCCGGGTATGGCCTACCCCAGCTTTGGGGAGCTCCGCCATATACAAACATAGCTGCCTTTCCCCCCCCTCACTTAGTACAGCCTCTTGATTCGTCAAAGAGGGTGCGGGTTTGTAAAAGGGGGGATCGGCATCACTGCCGAAACCCAGGGGGGAAAGCTGCTCGTTGGAGGGTCGACCGTGCCTATAACACACAATATAAAAGGTGAGAGAACACAAGTGAGAATACTGATCAGGCTTCGATTGTGAGGTGTTTACGCCCTTTATATATATGCCAAACATTGGGGATGTTTGGAATATCATCTTTTATCTGAAAGCTCCAATTCAAATTTTCATCGATAGGACCCCAAGAAACTTTGTATGCGTTACATTTTTAAAATTTCACCCTCTAAGAACAGGGAAAGGAGGATTTTTTTAAGGGAAACGTTTGGAAAAGAGGTTAAGTAGTTTAGGAAGTAAAAAGTTTTAATTGTTTTTTTTAAGCATTGATAAATTATTTAGTTCTATGTTAAGTTTTGTGAAAATTTGATACCCTTCCGCAAATAGCAAGTGGTATCATCAGCATATTAGTTTTTTTAATTTGGACTAGTTTTGCAATATATTTATGAAAACAAGAAAAAATTGTCCTAAAATAGATCCTTGTGGTACTCTGTGGTTATATTTTTTTAAGAATAATCTTTCCCATTACAATCATGACTGGACCTATTGCTTAAATAGCTTTAAAAATTTGCAGTGGTACATCCAATCCCATTATGTTAATTTTATCCCGCAAATACGATGGTTAAAGGGTAAAAAACCCTTGATAACACTGGTCGACACCAAAAGGTTTCTGATTTCATTGTGGGGGGTTGGGAAAGCTTTTTCGCGTGATTATAAAGGGCTTTGTTTTTTCTCTAGCACGTATATTTTTTTTAAATGTCGGTTTTTAGATTTTAATAGCATTTAAATTAATAGTATATATAATTATATAATTAATCAAAAACAACCCCTACGTTAATATATATTACTCGAAATTAAATTCGGGGGTGCCGCGGTTTATTAGGCCAAGGAATTTGGAAAAAAAAAATTTATACTCAAATTATTTTCAAAATATCCGAAAATGGCCAAATCTTGGAAATATCCAAAAATCCAAAACACAGTAAAATTTTGACTTTATATATAAATATATATATTATATATAAATATATTATATTTTTAAAATATATAATTATATAATATTTGTATATATATTATAAATTGTATTTTGGAAACAAACTCAAGATTTTTTTTGAGAAAAAGATGCGCTAGTTCGAAGCACAGTCAGATCTAGACGTTTTCAGAAAAAACAGTCAAGATCTCAAATTGGTTTAAATATACTATGACAACCTATACCAACACACAAAAGTACGACCTGCTCATATTTACTCAGAAGTGTTTCTGTATTTGGGTTTTTGTTTAAGGAGCAGTACTTTACGGTAGCGTCCAGCAATAGCCCCCTATCATTTTTGGGACTGAATCGCCCTGGATGGGGTTTTCCATGGGGGCAATGTCCTGGGGGAAAGCCCCCCTGCTCATATGACCGCCCCAAGGGTTTCTTTGGGAAGAAAAAAGATGTGAAGGAAAAAGTGGATTTGAGTGACATCCGAGCCCAAGGCATGGTAACTTTTCAAAGTTTTTAAAATTTTCCCATAATTCGATGCTCAAAACATTACTAGGAGTTTTTAAACCCCCAAAAAACCCTTTTCCAAGCAGTTTTTCCCCGGGGCAGTAGTCTTACAAAGTCATCACATTGAGATTTGACGAATTTGAGGCCATGAAAACCCCTGCCTTACTTGGCTTCAGATAAAGTGGTTCAAACTTTGCTAACAAATACTGAAAGCCAGCACCTTTTTTATCCATCCCCTTTAAAAAAATTTTCTTTAAACCCAAGTTTCAGATGCAATGGAGGTAAGACACCTTTTCACTGTAAAAGAGGTTTGTACATCAGTTGAACCCTGCCAGGGTGAGTTTTCGGTCGTGCTGGCCACCTTTTTTTTGAAAATTTTTGTGTCCGCTCTAGAGTCCACAAACAAAGAAAAACATGTGCTTAGTGTAACCCAATGGGGTCCTAGAAGCAAGGAGATTACTTCAGGTCCCCACACAGATTCCAGATGTTCTAAAAAATTAAAAGCAGATAACAAAGTTTATTCATAGTTTCATAAGTTTCACTCATTTTTGGGCCCATTTTATGGCCATGCGCAATTTGGCACCGGAAATTATTCCTTTTTCAGAAGAAAGGCTTTAGCGTGTTTTTTTGAAAAACTAGAAAAGCCCCCCATCACTCTTTTCATAAGGTGAGACTCACAAAATTGTTCCCGAGTGTGGCAAATCAAAGAGTAAAGGACTTGGTTCCATCTTGAAGAAGTTGAAAGTTTTTTTGTCACGACGAGACGTGGTGATGAAACTCCTTTGTAGCAATTCCCTTTCCTTGGACAGATCCAAGGACTTTTATTTTTCCTTGGGTAGATTAGGTCCCTGCAAGGGCAGTGCATTTCCCGACTGATGAATTTGGGGCTCTCTGTTGTCGCCATTTTTGAAAGCTGTACCATGGGATTTTCCCCCCTCGTTCGAAGTGATTCACTTTTAGACTTGCAATTTGGGAAAATTGGGGCTGGGAGTAGGGCCATTGGCACGGCCTGAGGGGAAGGTACGTCAGGATACCTGATTTAGCTCGCGTTTTTACGAATATCCTTTTATGTTAGTGAGGGAGAAGTAGCAGTCAGTACTGTGATCCTTTGTTCACGCCAAACATTGGGAGCCGAATGCCATGCCGATGGCCCTTTGCCAGCATCCATCATTAAGTGGTTCAACAGGGGTTTTCATGTACGTGAGGGGCCCATTTTATCTGATCACCATACGGCACTTTAAGTAAGCAGATAAGCTGCTTCATTCTTTTTAAGAGGTTCTTTAGACTGTCAGGGGAAAAATTCCACATATGTAACAAAAAATGTCCGAGCATTTACACAGTCGGCGTCCCACAGCCCCTACAAAGGGATATATACGGTAAACCCGCAAAATTAGGACTCCCCTAAATCAAACACTCATATCTGCAAAGAAAAAAAAATGTTTAAAAAAATTCAATAGCTGTACGTCAGTAGGTAAAAAAGTAACAAGCCTGCTAACCCTCGCCAAAACGCAGCGCGCACACCCCCCCCGCCCCTGCACAAACCACACTGACTCAAAAACACTGCCCCTGCCCTAAATAGGCTTTAGAAAAGAAAAAATTAAAAGTTAAAATGAAAACGTTGGTGAAAACCTATTTTTGCGATTTACCCCAAATTTTTTATGAATTGCGTCTGGTTCCAAAAAAAAGGGTGAAGAGTTAATTGAACATGATGAGTTCAGCAGGGTCGATTTACATAATCAGCTTCATTAGTCCAGAACCTTATTCGTTTTTTTTTTTCGAATAGTGTAAGTCGAGGAATATCCCCCACTACATGATGTTTTTTTTTTAAGACTTTTAGACATATTATGAATTGTAATATTCTGACTTGTTGAATGTGTGCCGAAAAAACCTGATGGTATTTAGAAAGTAATTGATTATTTTTTAAGTATTAATCAAACGGGGGGCAATACTTTTGAATATTTGTGAAAGTGGAGAGGGAAAGGGGCGATAATTTTAAAGTCATTTTTTACTGCCCCATTTGTAATTGGAATCACTTTGGCCTTTTAGTCTGTGGGAAAAAATTCCTGTTTTAAAGAGAGATTGATTTGGAGTCAGTGGGGTTTACCCAAAATGTTGGTGGGTTTTAGTATTTTGGTGACACATCGTCAATTCCGGTGTGCAGTTTTAAGGGGTTGTAAAATTTTTTCAGTTTCAGGGGGGCTTGAAGAGGGAAATCATAGAAAAGCAGGAGAATTTATTAAGAATTAAGGGAAATTTCCCTCAAGTATATTTGGTTCCATCTCTCTTTAGGGAACAATCAACATTGAGGGATACGCCGGGGGCGCGTCGCCTCGCCCAACCCACGACGCCTCCCGGGGGTCACACGCGCGAGTTCCCATGCAGGCCCTTTCCCCTACCAAGCAGCTCTCGACAAGAAACATCAACTTGCCCCAGCCACGAGCCTTGTGGGCGCCCCCTTTGGGCCCCTCCACGCCCGGATTGTCTTACGATACAACCCCATGGGAAGGATCGGGGGTTTTAGGGTAGCGTGCCCATGCCCATAAGCCGAAGTTGGCATGAGGGGGTATGAGTAATAGGCCCCGTTTAGTTCAGGGGTAACGCTGATTTGGGCACGTAATCATCCCCGCATACCCCCCGATTTCCCAAGACATTATTTCCCAAAGGGATTTATTGTCTCTTCAAGTCACTTTTAGGGCATGTCTCACAACCATATAGTAAGACGGGCACAAGGACTTTAAGATCCGGATCTTTGTCCTCCTGCAAGGGACGACAAAAGCCAAATACTCCGCGAGGAGTCCATAGCACCGTGCCTATGCCCAAACCGCCGTAAACTTCTTGACGTGACCCCCGTCATTAGGACTGCGCTATAAGGTATGTAAAACTTTCCAAGACTCAGTGTCCTCGCCGCACGCATAGGGCTCCAGACGTACGTTTGATTTTTAAATCTCCAAACATCTGGGCCTTGGGCTTAAGCCAGGAGACCCCAAGTTTAAAGGGTTTTCCTCCCGTCAGCGCCTTTTACAGCCATCACCCGGACCTCCAGCGACCAGAAAAGGTTTAACGCATCACCCCCCGGCCCAAAAACAAGATCAGGATCTTGGTGTTGCCGCGGAGGGGCCCCAAACAGTCACTTTGATCTAAACCTTGCCCAAAAAACCCGGCCTTTAAAAGCTTTTAAAAAGTGAGGGGGAAAGGGAAACGCACCCTTGCCTCACCCCTGTTTTAAAACAGGAAAAAAGCGGGGTTTACCCCTTCCCCCAAAATTCACACCCACTCTCAGTCCCAGAATAAAAACCCGGGTTTAATAAAAACCAATAGTCCTTGCGGGGAATTTCCCCGCAAAAGTGGGCAAAAGTCCCATAGTGACTCACGATGCACGGGAGTAAAAACCCCTTCTTGAGATCAACAAAAGGCTGAAAAGCATCCCCTGTCGAAACTCACGTCTGCGTTCCACTAGGACACGAAGCGCTAGGTTTACGGCCCGTTTTTTGCTTAACGGGGCCTGAACCCGGGACGGCTGAGTTCTTGATGCTCAGCAGATGACGCAGATCGTAGTAAACCCATTTTTAAATTGGGCAAAACCCTTGCCGGGCACGCTGGCAGTGAAATTACCGCGGTAATTGTTGCAGTCCTGACGGCCCCTTTTCCCTTTCCAGTAGGGACGACCAGCCCCTTTTCCAGTCAGGAGGAAGGAAACCTAAATTGGGCCACAGGCAGTCAGGACAGCTTTCCCAACCCGCGGCCCATGGCCTCAACCCCAGCTTTTGGGGAGCCCCGCACTGATATTACAAACACAAGCTTTTTTTCCACCCCTCCCCTTAGCAAAAACCCTCTCGCTTCCCCAAAAATGGGTGCGGTTTGTAAAAGGGAGGATGGGGCATCCACTCCCTGTAACCCAGTGGTGTGAAGGCCCCAGTTGGGGGGTTTCCCCCGTGAAAAAATTCCCCTAAGAAACTCACCCCAAACGGCCATCTCCCCAAACCATGTCCGCCCACAAAGGCCCCAAATTTGCGGCTCAAATAGCACTCGCCCGAGAGGAGATTTGGAACGGAGTTCTTCGGGCTGGGTTTGGGGGGTGGGAGGCCCATTACGTTCAAATGCCCCTCGACATCCTCAGCGAGACTCCTAAATTTTCCTTTCCTTGTTCTCCCCCAGGGGGGTTCTAGCCCCGGCGGGGGACGGGACCCCTGTGCTGGCCCCGGGTTTCCCCAAACCCATTTGGGCAGCGCAAATTCCTCGTTTTTTTTCCAGCGTTCCGCGAGCCCAAAAAACCCCTTTGACCCTCGGGCGCCCCCCAATAACCCCTTGGAACCCTTTGTAGATTTTTCACGTTTGAAGGTTTTCCCAACAGTTCTACAGGGTCCTCGAGGACACCGAGCACATAAAACCGTTTGGGAGACTGCCACCGCATACTCATGAGCACATTTTCAAAGCCCTTTAAAGTTTCCAAGTTTGAAACACAGTATGGTTTTTTTTAAGTAGGGGCTTTTTAGGAAGTGATCTTTTAAATTTTATTTGCATTTGGGGCAAATAGTGCGTGCGTCTTTGGGGCGTGCGTGCGTGCGTGCGGCGTGCGTCCCGTGCGTGCGTGCGGCGTGCTTTTGCGTGCGTTGCCGTCCCTTTTGCGGGGTTTGCGTGCGTGCGTGCGTGCGTGCGTGCGTGCGTGCGTGCGTGGTGCGTGCGGGGCGTGCGTGCTTTGCGGCTGCGTGCGTGCTTTGGGGCGTCGTGCGGGCGGGGCGTGCTTGCGTGCGTGCGTGCGGCGTGCGTGGGGGGTGCGTGAGTGCGTGCGTGTGTGGTGGTGTTTTGTGTGTGTTTTGTGTGTGTGTGTTTTGGGGGGGTTGTGCGCGCGCGCCCCGCGCCCCAGGCGAGGAGTAGGGCAGGTGGGGAAAAAATAGGGATCAAGACATGACTATAAAATGATGAAGGGGGTTTGAAGATACGAGGAGAGAGAGAGAGAGAGGGAGAGGGGAGAGAGGAGAGCGAAACGGGGGAGAGAGAGAGAGAGAGAGAGAGAGAGGAGAGAAAGAGAGAGGGGAGAGAGAGAGGGGAGAGAGAGAGGAGAGAGAGAGAGGAGAGAGAGAAAAGGAGGAGAAGAGAGCAAAGAGAGCGAGAGAGAGAGAGAGAGAGAGAAGGGAGAGAGAGGGGAGAAAAGGAGAGAAAAAGGAGAGAGAGGAGAGGAGAAAAGGAGAGAGAGAGAGGAGAGGGGAGAGAGGGGAAGAGAGAGAGAGAGAAGAGAGAGAGGAGAAAAGGGAAAAGAGAGGGGAGAGGAGAGAAGAAAAAGAGAGGGAGAGAGGAGAGAGAGAGAGAGAGGAGAGAGAGAAGAGAGGAGGAGAGAGAGAGAGAGAGAGGGGAAGGAAAAAGGGAGGAGAGGAGAAAAGAGAGGGGAGGGGAGAGAGGGGAAGAAAGAGAGAGAGGAGAGAAGAAAAGGAGAGGGGAGAGAGAAAAAAAATGAGAGAGAGAGAAAAGAGGAGGGGAGAGGGGGGAGGGAGAGAGAGAGAGAGAAAAAAAAAAAAAAAAGAGATTTGGGTTACATGAAGATGGTTGTACATCCTTCCCGAGTTGAAAAATTTCCAATGAAGCCAAGTGGCAGCCCTAAATTTCCTGGGACCCCCGGCCCTTAAAGCAGCAGGCCCAGGCCAGGTTTTATAGAATGGGTCCCAATTTGTCCAGTCTAATAGTTTTGGGCTTTAGACATTTTACATTTTATTTTAAACCTTACTTTATTTTTCCATTTTAAATTTTAGACATTTGACTTTTGGAAACTTTGGGACTGTTAAAGTGCCCCCCCAAACGATCGACTACTTTCCCCAACAAAAAACCCGCTTAAAAACCCTCCCAGATAAGACAAAGGGAAAAACAAAGGGGAATTATTGCAATTGACCCTAAATCTCCTAACTTCCCCACGTTTGCAAGGGAAAGTTTCTTTGTTGGGGGTAAGCTGCTTTTTTTGTATTAAAAACCCCCCCCCCGTATCCAGTAATCCCTTTCCCTCTATCTTCTCTTTTTAAAGGGGTTTCCCCCCCCCCCTTATATGCCCCACGTGTATCCCCAGCGATTTTTCGTTTTGCATCAGATGGTAAGAAAAATTAAAACCCCCCAATCTTAGTTACGTTTTCGAATCTGGGGGGGTTCAATCAACACCTTTTTTAAATATATAAAATTTCCCAAATTAACTTGCGTCATCTCACTTAAGGGTTAGTTACACCCTCGAGGAAAAAAATCGTATTTACAGAAGTGTAATCAAAAAAAGGGTTTTGGAAAACCCCTTCCCCTTTTTTCTGTTCTTACCCGGGTTAAAGGAGGGGTTTATTTTAAAGAGCCTCATTTTATGGTGACTTTAGAGACTAACATACGGAAAAACCCTTTTTACATTTTTTACATTGCCGTATTGGGAAAGTCCGTTATACAGGTCGTGGCCCAAATGTATAGAATTCAGAATAAACACTTTACATTCCCAATTATTTGGAGTTTTAAAAGTGCCACTCTCTGTCGTTTTCGTTGGGCTCAATGAAGAATAAATTTACACAAGGTAAACAAAATCCTTTGGGTTTTCTAAAGTCAAAATTTTTAAAAGGTTATAGATACACTATACTTTTTAAAAAACAAAACGAAGGGAGGAAAAAAAAAAACTTTTAAAATTGACGCATGCGAGGACTCAATCCCACAAAAAACAATAGAGTCATCAGGCAGTCCCGGGAGTCAACATAGACTTTCAAAGGGCAAAGATACAGATTCACGAGCAGCATGGGGATTCCTACGACCTTGTGGTACGAGGGGGGAGTGAGGGTGCTCTTGGGGGGGGGGGGGGGGGCTTTCAGCTAAACCCAAAAAAGCCACTGACCCGTCAGCTTAGCCCCCTGATGAATCACCCCCCAGGACAGGCCCCCAGCTGCAGCACGATATTTTCCCATGGCCCGATATTGGGCCCCTTTGTGATAGTCGAAGGGTTAATATAGACGTGACCATTTTTTCACCGTAACACCTGCCCTTTAAAACACTCAATTTACAGTAAGAGAATTGGGACCGCAATGGCAGATGGAGGAAGCAGATGGCCTTTTGGAGCCCAGGGAGGTTTGGGAATTTAGGTGGGGGGAAAAGGGGGGGAAGTGGAGGAAGTTTTTCCAGGGTGAAGATGAGGCAAGGAGGAAAGGGGGTGTTTGGGGGGGAAATGCCCGTAAAGGGGAGTGTAGTAGGGTGGGGGAGTGGGCGGAGAGAGGAAAGATAACAGAAAAGTTTTTATATATATATATATATATATATAATATATATATAATAATATTATATATATAAAATAAAATATATAATTATATTATATATATATATATGAGGGAGAGAATGGCCCAAATGATGGCAAGAGATGAGGGAAGGGAGGAAGAGGGTGTTGGGAGGGACGCAGTAAAGGGGAGTGTGTAGGGTGGGGGAGTGGGCGGAGAGAGGGGAAAAATAAACAGGGAAAAGTGTATATATAATATATATAAAGAAAAGAGAGAGAGAGAGGGAGAGAGAAAGGGAGAGAGAGGGTGAGAGAGGGGAGGAGAGAGAAGAGAGGGGAGGAGAGAGGAGAGAAAAGATGAGAGAGAAGGGGGAGAGAGAGGGGAGAGAGAGAGGAGAGAGAGAGAGAGACGGGGGAGAGAAGAGAGAGAGAGAGAGGGGGGGGGGGGGGGGGGCGGACCCCTAGGGGGCCCCGGGCAGGGATCCAGCGTCGAGCCTGTGCTTGGGGATGCTGGGAGGGCCCCCAGACCCCCTAGCCCAACCCCAACCCGGGGAGTCCCCTCGATCACTGGAACACCGCAGGGGGCGTCGTG
>JACEEZ010006337.1:10000-25000 GCA_016584305.1 Chionoecetes opilio | reverse complement strand
TCAGTTATATGTATTATTAATCCACCCAACACATATCCGCTGTCTATCTTTGTCTGCAATGAATTTTTTAAAAATGTCTACAAGATCGCTATTTCTATGACACTCTCCTCCTAACGTTATAATTAATGTATTTATGTATTTCTTATTTGACATTTGTTTTATGTTTTTACACGTAAAACTCTCTTGCTCTCTTGAATCCCCGTGCTCTCTTGAATCCCCGCTCCATTTCTACCCTTATTCCTTTCCGACTCCAAAACCCAGGTTTCCTATAAATGTCGAGCCACAGCTTCCTCATACCATCATACGCACAACGTGCCCTTCTGGGAAAGAGGGTCAATTTACAACTTTCAATGGTTGTATAATTACCCAACAAAACTCAGACAGCACTTAAGCATCAGCCAATTACGCTGGAACAGGTATCACTGACGTGTGTAATAAGCATTTACTACCTATACTTAGCAGAATACTTCAGGGTTACATTGCCATTATAGACAAGAAATGTGAATGGCGTCATATCTCTGTACAACGCTAAGTAGAGCACGCAATAGAGAACGGTATCTGCATAGAGAGAGAGAAGAGAATGAGAGAGATAGAGAGAGAGAGAGAAGGAGAGAGAGAGAGAGAGAGAGAGAGAGAGAGAGAGAGGAGGAGAGAGAGAGAGAGAGAGAAGAGAAGAGAGAGAGAGGAGAGAGAGAGAGAAGAGAAGAGAGAGAGGAAGAGAGAGAGAGAGAGGAGAGAGAGAGAGAGAGGATAGGTAAATGGGAGAGTGAGGGGGAAGGTGGGGGTACGGGGGGGAGGAAGGCAAAGAGGGAGGGAGGGGAAGCCGGGAGGGGAGGATGAGGGCGTGGCTTGATTCATGTCACAAGTACGTCACCTCAAACCTTCCCCTGTCCAAATATCTACTCGGCTCTTGCCAGCTTCGCCGTCAAAGCCAGGAGTAAACTCCTTCATTAAACACACTTGGCAATGCACTCTACTGCCATAAATTAGGGGACGGTGTCAGACAAGCTGTGCCAAACTGTCATTTTGATCCGACTTTTTGTTTAGAAGATATTTGCGAAAAACGATGCCTCATGGGGTCTGAAATGGATAGTAGAATGGTTGGAATTCATCTGCTTCCTCCACTTTGGTTACTAGCTTCGGGTTCAATACGTGTCTTCGTGGACGAGTGATTGAGGATTGGCGAGGATACGAGGATATTTAGGCGCAGGTCCTGGTCAAAGTAACTAAGAACTCACTGTAACTAACTGTACAGTTACTCTGGTCCTGGGGTTCGCTTGGTCTCTCTCGTGCAAACAAAACACAAAAAACTCAAGTCTCACGGCGATGAATCACCCACACCACCTGAGGCCACCGGCGGCCCGCCTGCCCCGCCCAGGACGTTGAAGGGACGACGTAAGGACAAAAACTGACTCTGAACGAGGAGTAGAGGACGAATGAGGAGTACTTTGTGCCTTGTTTTCCCCTTTAAGTTTGCCACTGGATGGTACAAATTGTTCCTCAATGGGCGTATTCTCATATTTGCGCTTGGCAATGGTTGTTTCTTATTAGGGATGTGTTAATCAATGTCAAAACTATAACGTGGTAGAAAAAAATAGACAATTGTATACAGATCTGTACAGTGGTAATCATACAACGTAAGAGTTATGCTAATGACTCTGAAGGACTAGATGCACAACTGAATAAACAGAACAAATCACAAAAGACGTCACGTTATTGGATGATACCAAAGCAATGGTTAGAAATAACTACGGCATCGCAGGCCGTTGAATAAAATTTAGTTTTAGAGCAAGAAAAAACAAGGTTACTATGGAAAAAAAAATCCGGACAAAAAAAATAAATTGTTTCAATTTGGAAATAGTTTATAAATCTCAAGCTGTAAATAATGTCAAAAAATTCCTGACATTTTAACGATGAACTTCAGAAAGACTGATTACAAACGCTGCAAAGAAAATGCGAAATAACGAGGTTATAAATGCGAAATTAAGCAAAATCTAAGTCACAAAAGTACAAGACAATGCTGCAAACACTGGAGTAAGATTTCCAAAAAAAATCAATACCCTCACAAAAATTTGCATCGACAACTGAAACTACATGATGATCATAAAGACACGTCAGTATTTGACGGACGCATTTGAGAAAAAGACGTGTTTTGAGAAACAGACGTGTATGATGAGAGGTTCCAGCGCAAGGTCTCTCAGAGGTGTATATAACATTACGCTCGTGCTGCCTCTCTGATCTATGCTTGTAAAACGTTAAAAGTAAGTTAATCATTAGTGAATAAACCGAGAGGTATACAAATAGCAATACCAATGTTGGGAATAACCCTAAAATATTGAAGAAGAAAAAACAAATATAGACAATAGAACATGCGGTGAAGGAGCAGAAATATAGATGTGCGGGACATGGCTAAATATATACACACAAAAAAAGACATAACAGATGAAGCACACGACTGATTCACTCTCAAGAGGGACAGTCGGACAGGCAAAGCAGAGGAGGACTGGGAGGATAAATCAAACTGAAGATATTGTGTTCAGAATTTGTGAATATTGGTAGTGCTGAGACTCATGGAGAAGATTGAGAAGGTCTTATTATGCACCAAGGTTGTGTATGATTGATGATGATGATGATGATGATGTCTCCAAATAAGGACCATCCACAGATCAGCATCAAAGTATCAGTGTTATTTCATCTATCTGTATCAGTGTATCCGTCTGTCTGTATACAGTCTACCCACCTATCTCTGTACAAATATAAAAACGCATCACTGCCAACAGACATCCTCCAAATAAGGTTTCCGCCACAGAAAGCCACCACCACATTTTACCTCAAACAAAAATGGTTCTTCCCTCGCAGTCCCCTCACGCTTTCCTCACCATCTTTCCCTCACACTCTCTTCTTCACGCCTTACACTTGCTCTTTCCCCTTCCCCCTAGACAAAGTTTTTCTATCTGTTTCTCCCTCTGTAATTACCACACTAATGTTTTTCTTTCTGAGTATCGAGTCCACCTCAGAATGATCCCCTTCACCACTGCAACATTTGCTGGTGTACAAATAAATGGCTATAGTGGCTCACTTGGACTGGCTTAATTATCAAGTTTGCGTCTTTTCGTTATATGTGGGTAGTCACACTGTTTCCCAGTCGTGTATTCAGCCTCACACTCATACTTTTATCTCCCTTGAATGATTCTATAGAGTCACGAATAACTTTTCTACCCTCTACTTTTTTTCTCTACTCTCCTCTTTTCCAAATATTTGACCGACATTTTGCGAGATACATGAACTCATATTTCTCACAACATTTCACAACTAAGCATTGCAGCATACTGTTTTTCGACTTACGAGGCATTTCACTGTAAAAAATTAAAAGCTTGCTCAAAAATTAAACAAATAAAAATAAATTGTCATTTTCTCTCCCGGACAGCTCCAGCGCGCCAGTCTCTCACACCCTCCACGATAACTCAGCGATCACCCGGAACCAGTGAGAAGCGGCGCAGTGGCAATGGCAACAAAATACTTGGGAATTATTAGAGAAAATGTTTTGTGCATGTGTATGTTCAGGAAGCAACGGTACGCAGAAACCACGCAGTCAGCAACCACGCCGCTGCCTCGGAAGCCGATGGCGCCATTAAATTGTTTAAACATTTCGGTGAGTTATTTAAACTCAACAACGAAAATACGATTTATTGGTGAAGAAACGTATTCTTACTGGAATCAAAAGACCTGCATTATGTTGTCATGATTATTTGTACTAGTAAATGCTAGAACAATTTTTGTAAGGCTAATGTACTGCACACTCTCTCTCTCTCTCTCTCTCTCTCTCTCTCTCTCTCTCTCTCTCTCTCTCTCTCTCTTCTCTCTCTCTCTCTCTCTCTCTCTCTCTCTCTCTCTCTCTCTCTCTCTCTCTCTCTCCTCCTCTCTCTCTCTACTCTCTTGTTCTCTCTCTCTCTCTCGTGTCATATGTGTGTGACTGTGTGTGTGTGTGTGTGTGTGTGTGTGTGTGTGTGTGTGTGTGTGTGTGTGTGTGTGTGTGTGTGTGTGTGTGTGTGTGTGTGTGTGTGTGTGTGTGTGTGTGTGTGTGTGTGTGTGTGTGTGCGCGCGTACGTGTCATTCATGTACCCATGGTCTTGTCATCGTGAGCTAGACTCGCGATTGCAAGTCATATCCTCACGGAGAGCGCTTGCAGCTCGTTGTGGAGGATACACAGACAATACCTGAAAGTGAACAGATGTTCAAAGGAAGCGATGAGGAGAAATTCAAAGATATTGTGATAACTAGGGATATGGTGGAAGAGGGTATAGATAAAATGAAGAATTTTAAATCGCCAGGACCAGATGAAGTGTATCCCAGAGTATTAAAAGAATGCAAAGAGGTTGTTAGTGAGTCGTTAGTGCACATTTTTAGGAAATCGGTTAAGATAGGCGATGTGCCGTTATTGTGGAGGAAAGGAAATGTAATCCCCATATTATTTAAAAAGGGAGACAGAGGACTAAAGTCAAATTATCGACCCGTAAGTCTAACGTCAGTGGTAGGTAAATTATTGGAATCTATTATTGCAAAAAACATTAGAGAGCACCTAGATAAACATAGTTTGATCAATGATTCACAACATGGATTCACCAAGGGTAGGTCATGTCTCACCAATTTATTGAGTTTTTATAGGAAAGTTTATGAGACGGCAGATAATGATAAGGATTATGATATAATATACTTAGATTTTAGTAAGGCATTTGACAAAGTACCACACGAGCGACTCTAAAATAAGGTTAAGACTCATGGAATAGATGGGAAGGTTCTTCGTTGGATCAGAGCTTGGCTAAGTAAATAGGCAACAACGGGTTACAATTAATGGTTCTAAATCTGAATGGGGACCGGTGACAAGTGGAGTTCCACAAGGGTCTGTTTTGGGTCCATTACTATTTTTGATTTACATCAACGACTTGGATAGTGGGATTAACAGTGATATCAGCAAGTTTGCTGCTGATAGTAAGGTAGGTAGGATTATTGGATCACAGTCTGATGTAAACATACTGCAGGGAGACTTAGATAAACTTAATGAGTGGGCAGTCAGATGGCAGATGGAATTTAATATTGATAAGTGCAGCGTAATGAATGTTGGTAGAAAGAATCCTGGTAATAGATACACCATACGCAATGTATCGTTCAAAAGATCAGAAGGTGAAAAAGATCTTGGAGTAAGGGTGAGCCCAGACCTCCGACCTAGGAAACAATGTATTGAAGCTAGAAATAGAGCTAATAGTGTTAGGATTCATTACCAGAAGTGTTAAAAGTAGAAGTGCGGAAGTTATTCTAAAGCTTTATCTGGCTTTAGTCAGACCTCACCTAGACTATGTGGTTCAGTTTTGGTCTCCATATTACAGGATGGATATAGACTTGTTAGAATCAGTGCAGAGAAGGATGACCAAAATGATACAAGGAATGCGTAACTTTAGTTATGAGAAGAGATTGAAGTTATTTAAGTTACACCGAGAGACGCAGAGTAAGGGGCGATCTGATAGAAGTTTTTAAGTGGATAAAGGGACTTAATAAAGGAGAGGTAGGAAAAGTTCTTACGGCTTTTAACCAGGGTAGAACGAGAAGTAATGGATACAAGCTGGAAGGGCGTAGATTTAGAAAGGAAATAGGGAAAAACTGGTTCACAAATAGGGTGGTGAATGATTGGAATGGACTCAGTAGACAGGTGGTTAGTGCGGGGTCATTGGGGAGCTTTAAAGAGGGGCTGGACAGGTTCATGGATGGGGAGGAAAGGTGGATGTAGGTAGTGATAGGTGACAGGAACTACCACGTGTAGGCCTCGCGGCCTCTTGTAGCTTCCTTATTTTCTTATGTTCTTATGTTGTGAGGATAAAAGTTGTTGTGTATAATACAGTTTCCATAATGTGAATATAATACTGCATTTGACACAATTGCCAAACATTAAGTGTTCAATATTCTTCAAGCTTTTGTAACCGAATCTGAGCCTGACAGTGTGTGTCCATGACTCGGAGAGAGCCAACTTTAGTAGATTATTCTATCCCGTTTTGATAAGGTATTCGGAAAGCTTTCATCCACCCGGCGGGGCGTCGCCGCCACGACCACTGGGTTTGGTTGAGGGTCTGCCTGGTTTTTCCTTGCTAATGACTGCATCTGCATCCGCATCGAGGTGGTCTCAGGCTGACTCACAGACCACTCGTGCTGGGTGGCAGCGGTAAGGGCGGGGTCTTCATGAAGCCAGAACATGAAAGGCGATAACAACACCCGAGCAATCCACTATGACGCGTGTTTTCCATGTGCAGTGATGTAGCACCACACGTGCAGGTGACGCCATGACGGGCTCAGGGCTGTGCCACACCTGCTAGCCCGCCAGCCCGTCAGCCGCCTGTATGCCATGGGCGTCAGGTGTGTGGGGACATGGGTCATTGTGAGACATGCGCCACGACGCCCTGCTGTGCGTTCGCTGTGGAAGGGATATTCAGGCAAATGCACCGTAGGATTAAGTAAAATCTGAGAAATCCAATGTAAAGTGAGGAAATAATGAAGAAAATTAAAAGAGGTAAAATGGATCTGCCAATAAGGTCTATAATCAAGTTTGCATTAGGTCCTCATATTGTTGCGGCATAACTCATTCCCTGCAACGAGTTCGATTCGTAGGCAAAAATTGCTCTGAAAAGTATGAAGCTGCGTTGCAACATTTACAATACTATACACGATTTTCTTCAACACATGAAAAGTGAACATTGCAACACACAGGCATACATACATAGCATACATACACAGACACATACACTTTTTGACCTTCAATTCCAAGCCACCATTACGTGTGTTGGTTGGTGTATACGGTGCACTAAACTCATGACGAACACGATCACAAACATTTAATATAAATTATAGTCTACTCCCTCGCCGCTCCCACAAGGCATGAGGCGGCGGCATGCACACCACCTCGGCCCTGCCCAATGTTCGGGAGCCACGGCTGGGCTGAGACACGTGAGATATGGCAATTAGACGCATGTATTCGCTGGAGTTGCATCTAAACCCATTAGGTTGTGGTTCGTGTATCTGTCGCTGCGTGTGAATATAATGGTAACCAACCGCGCCATCGGTGTCAGGTGGGAAGCTTGATGGCCCTGTGCACTGCGGAGTCCAGGTGCACCTTCGTCAGTGCCAGCCCGGTAGGTCTCCACGACTCGCGTGAGGGAAAGAGATCTAACTGGTCAGGCAGTGTCGAGGGACTGATAGTGTGAGTTGAAACTAAAAGGTCACTCAAACTATGTGTGTCACTCGGCTCGATGCCTCAAGCCACACCGAAAGTGAGGTTAGTGATGTGGTTTTGTTGTTGCTGTTGTTCTTGTGGTTTTTGGTGTTGTAGGCGGTAATGGTGGTGTTTGTGGTGGCGGTAACTGGCGATGTCGGTATAATGGTAAGGCTTGCTTTAAGAGTGACATGATAAGCCTCACCAGCATCCCGTCCGGGCAACAACAACACCCAATATTTCCCCTAATATCTAGGCCAGTGGTTCTCAGCCTTTTTCCTGTTGTTTCCCCCTTCAACCAGTTCAACCATCCGGATTTCCCCCTTCACGTGGGAAAAAAGTACCCAAAACACAAAATTTACTTGCTTAATAACATAAGTATATAGACACTATCCTCTACAGCAGTGTTTCTCAACCTTTCAAGCTTTGTGGACCCCTTACGTCCACTTATATATTCAGGGGACCCCTTGGTACGGGATTAGATAGGATATAGTCATTTTACATTTGTATGTAAGAATGGTTAATAAAAGGTTTTCTTTCCACAGGAAGTGGTGTTTATTATTATCAGATTGTTTTCATTGTACAAACATGATACAAAAATAAAAGAAAAAAAATCCGTGTTTATTTACGAAATGGAAAATAAAGTAAACTTCACTTCTAAGAAAACAGAATAATTAGGCTTTAAAAATGGTAAATTCTTGTTTAGCGACTCTGAAAAATTAAGTTACAAATAACATGGTCATATAAAAAGCTTTCCACATTAAATTTTGTTTATGATCAATTAACTTTTTCTTTATCTGCAAAATTTAATGAAGTTTCACTTAATGTGATACTTGCTGCTGACTGCTAGCAATGATGTTATCAATGCGTAGGGGTATTCTTGATAAACTGACACGCATGGCATCTTCGATCCTTAATCTTGACCTATATTTAGTTTTCAGTGCTGTCATAGCTGAAAAGCTTGACTCACATAGGTAAGATAAGATAAGATTTTCATCCTATCTAGACACTGCAAGTACCAACTACAAGGTTATTGACTATACAAAGCGCCGCCACGTCAGCACGAACTAGGCGGACTCGAACCGCTGACCAAATGCACAGGGACGCTGCACATTTCACATAGGTAGGTGGTGGTGAAAGGTAACAACACTTTCATAGCTGCTCCATGAAAAATCGGGAACTCATGAAAACATTGAGCCCAGAAGGTTTCTAGTGGCACTGCACTGAATCGAGTTTTCATGGTACCATCAAAGTACCAAATAGCTGAGATAGGTCAATGAGCTCCTCTAATAATTTTGACTGTGAGGCTTCTGGGAGCTTCATCTCAATATTCTCAATGAAGGAATTTTCTATCCACTGGTAAGAAGCAGCCTGCTCCTCAGTTAGCTCTGGGAATTAGCTGTTGAATTTCTCCAACAACTTTGACAGGTGCAATGTTACCTGTGCTTTGACTACATTGAAAAAAATGCCTCTGTCTTGAATGAATGCATGCATATTTTCAAACATATCAGTGATTCCTGACGAGGTACGAACACGCCACAACTTGATCTTTCTTTTGAAAGCCTCAACTTTTTGGTACTGAGAAATGTTGTTTGTGTTTGCACCTTGCATTGCTTTGTTCAGCTTATTTACTTCGCTGAATGAAAAAGCTAGGTAACTCAGCTGAAGTAGCCATTTATCATCATTAAAGAAATCTGCAAGCTCAGGCTTCTTCTCTGAGAGGAATGTACACAGCTCCTCCCTTAGCCTGAATAAACGTGTGAGCATCCGCCCGCGGGACAACCATCTCACCTCTGTATGCATAAGTAGAGATATATAGTCTGCAACTACTTCCTCACAGAGTGCAGCAAACAGTCTGGAATTTGTGGCCCTTGCTCTAACGAAGTTTACAATTTATACAGCAGTGTTCATAACTGCGTGAAGCCCAGGCTCCAAGTCTTTTGCAGCGAGCATTTCTCTGTGCAAAAAACAGTGAGTTGCAATGGCACGGGGAGCAACTTCTAATATTCTGGTCACGACTCCTTTATGCCTGCCAGTCATGGCTGCGGCGCCATTAATACATATTCCGATGCAATTAGTCCAACTGATTCCATTATTCTTCATAAAGTCATCCAGAGTTTGAAACACGTCCATTTCTGTAGTTGTTGTTCTCTTATCTTTGCAAAAAAAACAAATCCTCTCGTAATTCATTCTCCCACATATAGCGCACAAACGCCAGTAGATGTGACATTTTGGACACATCTGTTGATTCATCCAGCTGGATGGCAAAGTCATTGTTACGGAGACGTGCAGTGCATTGTTCCAGTATGTCTTCATACATTGATGAGATGATGAGATGAGACAGTGTCATTTGATATTGGAATTTTGTTAATGCCTTAATAGCTTTTTCATCCCCTTGCATTTCCCTGACAATTTCAATTGCACAAGGCATGATCAATTTTTCCCCAATTGTGTGAGGCATTTTCTGTTGGCAAATTTTCTGAGCCACAATATATGAGATCTTAAGCAGTTTTTTTTATCCATAGTGGTAGTGGCCTTTAACCCGACTTGTGCACTGCGCAGTTCTTTAGCTTTGCGCTCAAAAAATTATCTTGACTTATCCTTGTACTGACAATGCCTTGCCTGGAAGTGCCTAATTAACTTGGAGGGCTTCATACTCTCATTGGACAGTACTCTGCAGCAAAAGACGCACTGTGGCTGTTCAACACCTTCACTTGTACTTACTACAAAGCCATAATTAGGATAAATATCATCATATTTCCTAATTTTCGAGTCCATAACATGACCAGAACTAATCTTCCTCTTCCTCTCAACGGATGTGACCTCTGACCCATCATCTGAAAATTTTAGCTCATCACTCTGTTTGTTTGGTAGTTCTTGTTTTGATAAGGACGGTCTAATAACATATTTGTCCATTTTCTTCACAGACAGGTAAACATCAGTCTGGCAAAAGAAAGAAGTAAAAAAACTTTAAGGTGAAGAAGACCTACATATTTGTTGCAGTGTCAGTATTATAGTGTGGTCAAATAAAAAACAAGCAAACAAACAAATTAAACAAAATTATGCGAAAACTTATAATACACAAGGACAGCCAGTCCCGCCACGTGTTCAGTCAGCAGCAGTCGTCAGCAGAATGAATACAGCTCTCGGGGTGACCTCTGGGCAACGCGCTGTGTAGCTATTGCATCATGTTATGCTACCCCGGAAGCAACGTTGCCAACAAATATAACTTCCTCACTTTTTTACAGCATTTAGTGATAGGAACATTATAATATATTATACAAATCATCGCCACATTCTGAGAGACGCAACTAGCCAGGGAAAAACTAGAAAAAAACCTGGACACCTCGATTTTTTTTTTTTTTTTTTTTATAACGTTGTAGCCTATAGCGCCTGTAGGCATATGGAGAGTCTTGATGTTGGTCGAACTCGCCCGTTGGTGGCGCAGGCTGGATTTTTATAGTGACACCTGTGGTCTCAGGTGAAGATCTCATTTTCTATGATGGTCATGATCTCCAAGTTAGGCGCATGCAGCCCCTAGAGTCCACCGTCACACACGCAATCGGCAGACAGGTATACGCTGCATGTGGGTTGCTTCGGTCACTCGACGATGGCTTTGACAGTTGCTTCTTGGTGAGACTTGAACTCTGGACCTTCTGCTCCCCTACCAGGCTCTTGAAAGAGTTGCCCCCGGCAGGATTCGAACTCGGGACATTGAGTTCAGCACTCCAAGACGCTAACCACTTGGCCACCGCCTCCCCATAGGTGGAGGCGGTTAAGGAGATTAAGACACATTGTGTAATCATGAATTATAAAAAAAACTGAGCCATGACAGGATTAACTGTAATAGTTGAATTCCCCGTCCTGCGGACCCCTTGATAGGTTTCTGCGACCCCGTAGGAGTCCGCAGACCCCTAGTTGAGAAACACTGCTCTACAGTATATAGTACTATACTTCATATATATGTATGAAGATGTATACTATGATATGTATGAAATATATAGTATATAGTATATAGTAGTACTATATACGTGAAGAAAAGTCAATAGCCGCATTCTAAAACTTTTTTTTCTGTCGCCTAAATGCTAGTAATTTAGATGTCCCTCAGGAGTCGGGATAAATTTCCCCCTTAGAATCCTGAAATTTCCCCCCAGGAAGAAATTTCCCCCAGATTGGGAAATACTGATCTAGGCAATCATAACAAAAAGTTTTCAAGCACGGAGCTCTCTCTCTTCGTCAACATGTCTTGCCCATATCATTGCAGGCGTCTCACAAAACAACCAGGTCATCATTTTTTCAACCACGAAAGAGAGTACTTCTTCAGTTTTGTATAATTATATTACCATTTTATTACTGATGCACATCAAAGGTAAAGAAAAATCGCGTCAAATTCCACGATAGATATTGGATTTACTGAGAAAACTATAGCATGGAGACTTTGAAGAGAGTGAACCTGCAGATCTCTCTCTCTCTCTCTCTCTCTCTCTCCTCTCTCTCTCTCTCTCTCTCTCTCTCTCTCTCTTCTCTCCTCTCCTCTCTCTCTCTCTCTCTCTCTCTCTCCTCTCTCTCTCTCTCTCTCTCTCTCTCTCTCTCTCTCTCCCTCTCTCTCTCTCTCTCTCTCTCTCTCTCTCTCTCTCTCTCTCTCTCTCTCTCTCTCTCTCCTCTCTCCTCTCACACATTAGACAAGAGTAAAAAGGGTGCAAGTCATCTGGTTATTCCATGTACAGAGTTGTTAACACAAGGGTTTATGCGACTGGCAGCAAATACACCTAAGCTCCTTGGGTCCTGGAGTCAAGTGGATGGCGCGTCAAGTGGGACACAAGATGACAGGGAACGACGGCAGACGAATGGTTTCGGTTTCATTTGTGTTCCGTATAAACAAAATAAAAACAAAAGAAGAGAGAGAGAGAGAGAAGGAGAGAGGAGAGAGAGAGAGAGGAGAGAGAGAGGGGAGAGAGAGAGAGAGAGAGAGAGAGAGAGAGAGAGAGAGAGAGAGAGAGAAGAGAGAGAGGAGAGGAAGAGAGAGAGAGAGAGAGAGGGGAAAGAGAGGAGAGAGAGAGAGAGAGGGAGAGAGAGAGAGAGAGAGAGAAGAGAGAGGAGAGAGAAGAGGGGAGAGAGAGAGAGAGAGAGAGGAGAGAGAGAGAGACTACAAATTGGGCCGAAATTGCTCTACTGACGTGGTTCCCTATCCTCTTGTGACCCAATCCCAATGTGACCTATCCACCTGTCTCCATCCGTATAGGGCACTGTGGCTTATTTTTTCTGACACCGAAACTTCCTCAATCAATCAATCATTGAGGTACCGGATACACCGGGGGGCGCGTCACCTCGCCCGCCCCACGACGCCACTCCCGGGGGTCACCAAGCGCGAGTCCCCATGCAGGCTCCTTTCCCATACCAAACCGCTCTCGACAAGAAACATCAACTTGCCCCAGCCACGAGCCTTGTGGGCGTCCCCTTGGCCTCCTCCACGCCGGATTGTCTCTTACAGATACAAGCCGATGGGAAGGATCGGTTTCAGGGTAGCGTGCCACATGCCCATATAGCCGAAGTTGGCGCTGACGGACTATGCAGGTAATAGGCCTCGATTCAGTCTCACGGTGAAATCGCTGATTTGACACGTAATTATCCCAGCGATACCCCATGATTCTGCGAAGACACTTATTACCAAAGGCATTGATTCGTCTCTTCGAGTTGCTATTTAGTGTCCATGTCTCACAACCATAGAGTAAGACAGGGATCACAAGCGACTTGAAGATCCGGATCTTTGTCCTCCTGCACAGGTACCGACAACGCCAAATACTCCTGCTGAGTAGTCCATAAAAAACACCGTGGGCTATGCCCAATCCGCCGTAAGACTTCTTGACGTGAGCGATTAGCGACTCAAACAAAGATTACTGCATCATCGCAAAAAACAAGATCAGTGATCTTGGTGTTGCCGAGGGATGCTACACAATCACTTGGATCTACAACTTTGCCCAATACCTGCAGTCCATACAAATGTTGAAAAGGGATGGGGCAATGAAGCACCCTTGCCTCACTCCTGTATTAACACAAAGAAGCTGGATACACCTCCCCCACACTTCAAAGCACTCTCAGTCACATAGTACAAACCAGTCATCAAACCAAGTAGTCCTTGCAGGAATCTCGCGAAGTCGCAGAAGATCCCAGAGTGACTCACGATGCACTGAGTCAAACTCCTTCTTGAGGTCAAACATAGGCTGCAAGCATCCCCTGTCGAAACTCACCGTCGGCGTTTTCCACCAGGACACGAATCGCTAGGATACGGTCCGTTTTGGGCTTACCAGGCGCCCAAACCCGACTGCTGAGGTCTCTGATGCTTCAGCAGATGCTGCGGATCCGTGTCAGCATAGATGGGGCAGCACCTTGCCTGGCACGCTGAGCAGTGAAACTTCCTGATAACTATATAATCTTTGTACTGATGGCCATAGTACATACAAAATGACACACACACCGTAAAATAAAGAAACAAATACACACACACACACATACACATGCCCACACGATGATTGCTGCTTTTAGCTATATCATTTAGTTAAAATAATGGCCAAAACATTATGGTCGGAATTTGATATAGCGGTGGCCTCAATGATAGCCTCAAGGACTCATTATTTGTGTAATGGAATACTTCGCATATTTTTCGGATGATTGAATAATGGCATGACCACGTCGCTCCTTCAGCCTCAGAGTCATTATTATAAAAGCTGAGTGGTAACAGGCGACCCAACACTGCCTCGGCGTGGTTAGAATAATAGTTTCATGTTATTACTGGATTGAGATAGCTTTCCTGTTACTGCATGGAGATATGTTTCCTGTTACTACTGCATGGAGATGGGACCAATTATTTCATGTGATAACAATGCCTTGCCGTGTGGGATTTCAGTGTTCACTTAAATGCTGAAAAGAATAAGAAAATTTCATGCTAGGATACGTGTTCACAGAATCGTAATGATGAAAACAAGGATCAAGTGTTGCGCTGTTACGGTCACTTATAACGCATAGACTCATGGTGCGGCTGTTACGGTCACTTATAACGCAGAGACTCATGGTGCGGCTGTTACGGTCACTTATAACGCAGAGACTCATGGCGCGGCTGTTACTGTCACTTATAATGCAGAGACTCATGGCGCGGCTGTTACGGTCACTTATAACGCAGAGACTCATGGTGCGGCTGTTACGGTCACTTATAACGCAGAGACTCATGGTGCGGCTGTTACGGTCACTTATAACGCAGAGACTCATGGCGCGGCTGTTACTGTCACTTATAATGCAGAGACTCATGGCGCGGCTGTTACGGTCACTTATAACGCAGAGACTCATGGCGCAGCTGTTACGGTCACTTATAATGCAGAGACTCATGGCGCGGCTGTTACGGTCACTTATAACGCAGAGACTCATGGCGCGGCTGTTACGGTCACTTATAACGCAGAGACTCATGGCGCAGCTGTTACGGTCACTTATAATGCAGAGACTCATGGCGCGGCTGTTACGGTCACTTATACGCAGAGACTCATGGCGCGGCTGTTACGGTCACTTATAATGCAGAGACATCATGGCGCGGCTGTTACTGTCACTTATAACGCAGAGACTCATGGCGCGGCTGTTACTGTCACTTATAACGCAGAGACTCATGGCGCGGCTGTTACGGTCACTTATAATGCAGAGACTCATGGCGCGGCTGTTACTGTCACTTATAACGCAGAGACTCATGGCGCGGCTGTTAC
>JACEEZ010006337.1:0-5000 GCA_016584305.1 Chionoecetes opilio | reverse complement strand
CCGTTAACCATAAAGCAGTGCGCGGCGAGACAAGCTGCCGCTGCCTGGCGTGAATGCCTAAACGGTCTCAAACGTGATGGTTTCAATGATGCATCTCGCACGTATACCATTATCAGGGCGAAATAAGTGCTGCATTATTTGGTACTTTTGAAGACATGATACTATAGTTAGTTATAAGCGTTAAGTAATGAAAAATTGTGCAGGAGAAAAAGCAGAGTGAGGGTACGTTTAGCACTGAAAGGCAACGACAGATGAGGGCGATGGCAGGAATCAAACCCGGGGGGGACCCTTTTAAAAAAGGAAAAAAGAGGGGAAAAAAAACATGCACTCAATGGGGGCGAGACAAATTCTTCTACGTCGGGATTTCCCGGAGGGGCTAACGGGCTGGACGGAGATACAAAAGGGGCACAGAGTGAGACAAAAGAACGTCCGCAACGTAGGGTGAAATTAAACCCATGAGTTTTTAAAAAAGGGGAAATAGGAGGGAAAATATAGGATGAACGCGGAAAAGGATGGGAAAAAAAGAGAGAGAGAGAGAGAGAGATAGAAAAGGGGAAAAGAGAGGAGAGAGAAAAGAAGAGGAGAGAGAAAAGGGGGAGTAAAAGAAAGAGGGGAGAGAGAGAGATAGGAGAGAGAAGAGAGAGAGGGGAGGGAAGAGAGAGAGAGGAAAAGAGAGAGGAGAGAGAGAGAGAGAGAAGGGGAAGAGGAGAAGGGGAGGGGAGAGGAGAGAGAGAGAGAAGGAAAAGGAGAGAGAGAGAGAGAGAGAAAAGGAGAAAAGAGAAAAAAAAAGGGGGGAAAAAAAAGCGAGAGAGAAAAGAGAGAGGGAAGAGAGAGAAGAAGGGGAGAGATAGAGGGGAAAAAGAGAGAGAAAAGATTGAGAAGAAGCGGGAATAAGAGAAAAAAGAAAAAAGAAATAAGTAGAAAAAGGGAAGAGAGGAAGAGAGCGGGAAGAAGAAGACAAACCAAAGGGAGGGGAAGAGGAGGGGAGAGAAAAAGATAAGAAAAAACCTTTTAAAAACCCCATCTAACACTTTTGGGGAAGTACCCAACTAAAATTTTTGACAATACCAAAAAAGGGGGGCCAAAAAACCCCCCCCACCATGGGCGGAAAAATTGGTGGGGGGTCCCAACCCGGGGGGCCTTGGGGGCCCCCAAACCAAAAAGGAAAAAACCGCCGGGGGAGTTTCCCCTTTGGCTTTTTACCAACCGCACCACCCTGGCGGGGGAAAAGAGAGGAGGGGAGAGAGAGGGGAGAGAGAGAGAGGGAAAAGAGAGGAAAAGAAGAGGGTTGAAAAACATAAAACCTAAAGGGGGCAAGTGATGGGGTGGGGGTGAAGATAAAAGGGATTTTTTAATGATTGATAAATTTAAAGACCCAATAAAAATAAGATTTAAAAATGATGAAAGGTGGTGAAAACGTAAGTGTTGGAAAAAAGGGGAATTGTTTTTTTTAGTGGCTGAATTTCTGCAGTCACGATAATAAAGAGCTGTTTTAAAGAGGGGAATTATGTTTTAAAGAAGGGGAGCTGGGGGTGGGCAGGCGACATACACGTGATGTTTGGTGGTGGTGGTAAAAATTTGGGAAAGCTGTAAAAAAATTAATGTAATTTTTTTTTTCTTATACCACGTGTGTATTTCACCCATCGTTTTTTGTTTGTATAGATAGAAAAAAAATTTTTCTTATGAAACAAAAAGGGTTTAAAACCTAAACAAAAACACCCACACACACACCCACACACACACAAAACAAACGCTTTTTAGGTTTTTTAAAAAACTAATTTTCCCCGACTTATGTATCGTACCTAAAATCGCTGCGTTAAAGAAGACAACTCTATTCTGTCTCTGTCCCACCGAGGATCCCAAACCCCTTTACTGCCACCCAGGTGCCCGACCCACCCCCCGGGGCCGTGGGGGGAAGCAAACAAATAAAAAGGATAAAAATAATAAATTAAAAATGAAATAAAAATACAAATAAACAATAATTAGACAAGATTAATACACTGGGGAACAATTTGAAGAAAAAAAAATTGTTGGTTAGTTTTTTGAGCTTTTTTAGACTAAATTGGCATGCTGATTCCAAATCTTATAGTTTTTTCTGGGCAGCCCAAATTTTTTTTCTCCACAGCTTACCCCCAGATAAAAAAATTCCATTGTGACTGTAAAAAAACTTGCCACTATTACGATTTGACCATCGAGCTTGTGGCACTTTTTTTGCTTTTACAATTGAGACCGTGCGGTGAGAGGTTGTGCAGCCCCAATGGGTCATACTATAAATATCTAAAACAAAGCTAGGAAGTGGGAATTTAGGAGAATTTGTTAAGTTTTCTCTTAAACCTTGAAAAACAACAAAAACCTTGTATTTCTATTCTTTTTTTATGCGGGGTTTTTTTTTTTTCAAAGTTTTGTAACTATTCCAGCTTAGTGTTTTATTTACATTGGTTATTTTTCTTTTTTTTCAGATCTGTCTGCCCGCTACGTCTCGTCAAAATGCCTAAACACCCCTGACTCCTTCTGCTATATATGTGGTAGTTTCACCATTCCAAAGTCAGAGGGCAGCATCACGTATTTGTCAAACAAAAATTTTCCTATTTAAAGACCAATCCCCTATTCACTGAATTCCCAGTGCCATTTTCGAACAACAAAAACCCCTCAGAAATCTGGTGATGTTAAAGAAATTTGGCGCAATGGCAGATTTTGACTTCACGGGGATTCATTCGTGGGGATTTGATCACCGGTTGAATGATTTAGCACGTGTTTGGGCCTATCCAAAAAAGCTTCAAAAATACTAGCTAAAGACTGAACGAGAAAAACATATTTAAAACAAGGAGTAAAAGGTATCATACTTTCAACCGAAAAAGTACTTTCGCAGTACTTTCGAATGCCAGCGGTTTTTTTTTTTTTGCCATAACATTCCGGGTTTTTTACTGAAGGAATTAGGGCTTTAAATCTACAACCAAATGTATGGCGATTGTTTATTGATGCTCAAAGCGGAGCTTGAGTTGTCCTTCTACAAAATGCAATTTGTTTGGCCGTCCCTATTGGGTATTGGGTCTGTCTTCGTGAAGATTGGGAGATGTAAAGAGAGTCATTGAGTTATTGAAATATGAAACAAAATTGGATCATCTGTTTTGCCCTTTAAAATGGTGTCCTTCCCTTTTTTGGTCAACAACGTGGATACAAAAAGTTCCCTCTTTTCTGTATGGGGATGCAGAGCTCAGAGAAGCTTGGGGTTTCAGACAATTGGCCTCCGAATTGACTTAAACCTGGGGAAACCCAAAATTGTACATGAGCCATTGTTGACAGGAAGAAAATAATATTCCCCCCTCTCCATAAACTAGGGCTCATAAAAAATTTGTAAAAGCTTGTCAACTATGGGGACTGTTTGAAGTCCATATCTTGGGATTTCCTGGACTGTCATTGAAAAAAAAACAAGGGCCGGTGTTTTGATGGCCACAATTCGACACCATCAAAGATAAACCCTTTCCCAAAAAATACTATGTCGAAACCCTTGAAAAGAAAAAGCTTGGCTATCATTCAAAAAACGTCGTCAAAAAAAACTTTCTTGGAAATACACGACAGTAATTACACAGAATTGTTCAGAAAATATTGGAGAGCTCAAAGCGATTGGTTGCAAAATGATATTAAAGTACATTTTTTGCATAGCCATCTTGCCCCAAATTTCCGGAAAATCTTTTGGCTAGCGACGGCAAGGGGAACGATTTCCCAAGTTTGAAGGGTTTTGGGAAGAAGTTACCAGGGTAATGGGATGTGCATATGATGGCTACTATTGTTGGAGCATCAAAAAGCGAAAGCCTCAAGTTGAAACACTCCCCAAAAAAATCACAAACGTAAATTTTTACCTTTTCCTGCACACAATTATAGCCTTATCCTTTCAAAAAAATATAAGTTAAAAAAAATTCTATTCAGCCTATTTCTTTCATTTTTTCATTGTATGTTAAAATTTCAACTTTTTATAAAAAAAGCACTGTTTTCTGTTATTCATATTTTTCATATTTTTTTTAAGAAAAAGAAAATCCTACAGTTCAAAAACCCTTTACTGTGAGAGAAAAACTGAGATCAGTTTTGGATTCAGCCCCAAAAATTACTTAAAAACAATGTCAGCCCCAACCCCAAAACAAAATTTGTTCCCCCTGTAATTTTTAATAATGATAAAATAAAGGGAATAATAAAAATAAAAGAATAATAAAAAATAAAATTAATAAAAAAAATAAAATTGTAATACTATGACCTTAACAAAAATGCAATAACCGTAATAACAATAAAATAAAAGTAATAATAGCCCTATATTGGCAACCCCCTTGGACGGAAATCATTCTTTGAGAGAGAGAAAAAAAAAAAGACATCGGGGGCGGCAAACAAAAGATTCCAAAAACAATGAGTAATTTGAGTATGTCATCAAAACTCGAGCACAAAGGATTTAAACCCCTTCAAAGCCCAGATCTTTTCTTTACTAATGAAAAAAGGATGTTTTCGAGCCATAAAATTCAAAAGAACTGAAAATACTAAATTGTTTTTGTCGACAAGGATACTAAACAGGCATACCTAAAAACATTGCTTATATTCATTAAATCTATAATGGTACCCAAATACAGTGGAAAAATTACGTTCTGAGTTTCAAGGGGTTTTAAAAGCAGGACTGTATCTAATCACAAAAGCATTCAAAAGGTCATTACTGGTAATTAAAAAAATCCCTTAATCTATTGTGGGCAATCCCCCACATCCTTCCTTTTTATTTTTCCCGTCTTTTTTCCTATCTTCTATATTTTTTGCCCCAATCGTCCTATATCTGTCTAATTCTGTCTAATCCCTTTTTCTTCTAATTTTTTCTGTCTATATCGGGCCCCATTTATTTTTGAAATCTGTCCCAATTTTTTTTAAAAAAAAATTTTTTTTCCTAAAAAAAAATCCCCGGGCTTTTTTTAATTTTCCCGGGGTCCCTTTTTCCTTTTTTGTCCTAACCCCTCCTGCCCCCTGTCCCC
>JACEEZ010006336.1:0-11194 GCA_016584305.1 Chionoecetes opilio | reverse complement strand
CAAACACCACCCCCCCACCACACCCCCCCCCCCCGACCAACACCCACCCCCACCCCCCACCCCCACAACCACACCAACACCCCCCACAACCCCCACAAAACCACCCCCCCCCAACCACCAACCACACAAACCCCAAAAACCCCCCCCCCACACCACCCAAAAACCAACCCCAACCCAAACCCAAAAACCCCCCCCACCCCCAATCTCTAAAATAATGGTAAACCACTCGTAAAAAATTGGTCTTTCCAGAAAAACCATTTCTTCTCTCTTCTCTCCCCTCCTCTTCTCCCTTTCTCCTTTCCTTTTTCTCTTTCCCTCTCTCTCCCTCTTCTCCTCTTCTCTCTCTCTCTCCTCCTCCCCTCCTCTCCTTTTCCTTCTCCCCCCCCTTTCTCTTTCCTTTTCTCTCTCCTCTCTCCTCTCTTCTCTTTCTCTCTCCCCTCTCTCTCTTCCCTCCTCTCTCTCTCCCTTTCTTCCCCCTCTTCTCTCTCCCTTCTCCTTTTTCTCTTTCTCTCTTTTTCTCTCTCCTCCCCTTCTCTTTTCTCTTCTTCTCTCCCTCTTCTCTCTCTCTTCTCTTCTCCTCTCCCCTCCTCTCCCCTCTCTCTCTCTTTCTCTCTCTTTCTTTCTTCTCTCTTCTCTCTCTCTCTCCTCTCTCTCCTCTCCCTCTCTTCCCCAAAACCCTTCTTCTCTCCTCTCTCTCTCTCCCTCTTTCTCTCTCCTCTCTCCTCTCTCCTCTTCTCTCTTTTCCCTCTCTCCCCCTTTCTCTCTCTCCCCTCTCTCTCTCTCTCTCTCTCTCTCTCTCCCCCTCTTCCCCTCTTTTCCTCTTCCCTCTCTCTCTCTCTCTCTCTCTCTCTCTCTCTCTAGCATTCCCTATTAACGAGTCTCAGTAGGATTTCGCCCAAAGCATCCACAAATTTGGGCACAAAACACCCCCCTTAGTCAAGTTTTTACTTGCCTTTGGAAATAAAATAAAACCGTTGACTGTTTTCGTGCCCTGAGTAAACCCTTTTGATACCACCCCCTCAAAATTTTTTACAACAAAAAAAATTGTTTTGGGACCGGGGCCCACTTTCAGATGGTTCCAGAGTTTTTTAGGTCGAGAAAAAATAGTTGTATATGAAAAAAAAAGTCCCACAAAATCCATATGCGGTGTACCCTCAGGGCTCCATTTTGGGCCCAAAATTTTATTTTTGATATAATAATGAATAAAACACGTAGCAGTAAAGATTTAAATTTTTATTTTGCTGACGACATACCATTTTCCTACGGGCCAAGTTTTTTATGAACGGGATTCTGAATACGAAGTAGGGCATATATAAAACGGTTTATTGAGCAACAAACAACACTAAATATTTTAAAACCACTCATGATATCACACTCAATATGATACCCCCTATATGAAATTTAATGATGGCCGTAAATAAATCATTTAAGGGAAAAATAAATTTTTTGGGAATAACAATAGACAGTAAACTAAATTGGCACCTCTTTAGATGAGAAGAATAAAAATTTTAAAAATGTGGGAATTAATGGGTGAGACAGTTCTTAAAATTTCCCAACTGTTTAAGACAAATAACATGTCAGGTTTTTATCCATATATTTTATTTGTTCAGCTAGGGGGGTGGGGACCAAAACTTACTTAGATAAAATTCATTGCCCAGAAAAAGTTAATCCGCATCTGTATCACAAAAAAAAATAGACCAAACAATCCCCTTTTTGTTGAAAATAAATTACAAAATTTCTGACATCATACACCTAAAAACCTGGTTATGTAAAAAGCTTTGTATTTTCACCCATTTGCAGGGGCTTCAGATACCTGTCTCAAAATATTGACACCGCCCAAAAAACCTAAGACTCCCACTTTGTAGGAATCACCGCACAAAAAAAAGTTTTTACTTTTCGGGGACCCAAAGGTAGGAAATCGATGAAAAAAGGGGATGTCAATATTCCGTGTATTTAACTCTTTAGAACAAGGTGAAGACAGAAATATTAAAGAAATAGAACTCAAATGGAAATTTTTAACTTGTATTTTTGTTATTTCAATGTTTTGTGGCGTATTGATTTTGGGGGGGTATGTGAGTAATATGATGTGTATGTTGTTTTAGTGTATGCCGTGTACATGGGTGTATGTGTATGTGTTAAGATATTGAAAGTTTATGCATAGATTGGTAGGTATATTTATTGCGTAAATTGATTTTTTGTAATATATTTGGTAAGGGATGTTTTTTGGGAAAGGTTAAGCTTTCATTAAAATTTTGATCATTATATATTAAACTGTTTTTTACATAATTACTGTTCTGTTATGGAAAATATCAAGATTACTTCAATCGGTACTTTATTCTATTATCATTACTTTTATAATTAATTATTACTTGATATTTTAGTATTGATATATTTTTATATTTTGACTATATTTTCATTTTATTTTTAATTTTATTTTTTTTTTCCCTTTTTTTCAATTTTTTAGATATCATTTTTATCACTATTAATATTATATCATTATTATCATATTGTCTTCTTTTTTTAGCATTATGCTATTATATTATTTTGATTTTTATCAATTTTTCCATAATTATTATTATTGAGTCTTATTATTATTTTTTTCTTACCAAATTTTTTTTTTTTTTCATTACCATTATTGCGTTTTTTTTATTTTTGATTATTTTTATTTTTATTATTATTACAGGGATTTCTTTCTTTTCTTACTTAAAATTTTTAGGTATGTCAATGTAAATTATAAAAGTCCCCTTTATCCACGAAGGGCAAAGAAAATTTTCATAGATGAGGGCCTAAAGAGTTCGGCTTAATGGGCCCTGGCTTGTACGACTGTTGATTTATTATGAAACAATGTATTTCATCAAGCCAAATAAACTATAAGTATCAAGTATAAGTATCTCTCTCTCTCTCTCTCTCTCCTTTCTCTCTCTCTCTCTTTTCTTTTCTCTCTCTTCTTCTTCTCTCTTCTCTTCTCCCTCTCTCTCTCCTCTCTCTCTCTTTTCTCTCTCTCTCTTTTCTCTCTTTTCTTCTTCTCTTCTCTCTCCTCTCTCTCTCTCTCCCCTCTCTTCTCTCTCTCTCTTCTCCTCTCTCTTTCGTTTATCTCTCTTTTTTTCTTTGTCTCTCTCTCCTTTCTCCTTTTTGCATTTTTACGATTATCCTTTGTTTTTCTTTTTTTTGTCGTCCCCCTCTCTCTCTCCCTTAAATTTCCGTTTGCCTTGCTCTCTGTCTTTATTTTGTTCCCCTCCATGCAATTTTTCCCTTCCCCATCGTTCTTCAAGGCCCCTTCCCCCCCTGCCTTTTCTTGCCTACCCCCATACCTCTTTGGTTTTTTGTTTTTATTACTTCTCTCTCTCTTTCTCTTCTTTCCCCTCTTCTCTCTCTCTCTCTCTTCTCTCCCCCTTCTCTCTCCTTTTCTTCCTCTCTTCTTCTCTCCTTCCCCTTCCTCTCTCTCTTCTCTCTCCTCTCTCTCTCTCTCTCCCCTCCCCTCTCTTTTCCTTTTTTTTTAATCGGAAATCAGTTTTAAATTTTTTTTCTGTAAATAAAAAAAATTTGTTTTAAAAGGGTTTTAAAAGTCGGAGCGGCCCCGCAAAGGGTGCGTGTGTTTCCTATCTTATTGAAACTCTCAATTATTTTCTTTGGGGTTTAAAAATCCATAGAAAATTAATATTTTTAAGGGTTTAATGTCAGATTTTGTAATTACCCAAAATTTTTAAGATCCCTAGTGTCCCCCTAGGTGGGGGGTTCCGTCTTCCCTAACAAGAAGGGGACATGAGGAGGATTTTGGGTTTCTTTCCCGCACTCGAAGGGCTTCCAGCTTCTTTAACGAGGCAGGGTAATCAGGGTAGGATTCCGTATTCGCGTGGGGTAAATTAGCTATTTTCCCGGGGCGCCTCCCCAAACACTCATGAGGATTTTAAATTTAATGTATTTTGGGGAGAAAGAAGTAAGGGGGAGTAAGTCTAGGCGTAACTCCTCCAAATTCAATAACTTAGTAAAGCCCCCACGTTCGCTATGAGGCTTTAATAGTTTACCATTTAGTTTAGGGTATTAAGAAAATTGTATTTTTCATTGATGTATTTGGGGGGTGTAATAGTTCTAATCAAAAGGGAGATAACAGCAGTTTAAAAGTTTTAAAAAACATGGAAAAAACCCGTTTCCCCTGGAGAATAAAATAATTTTTTTTTTTTTTTTACAGAGAGACTAAACAGACTCTGGAAATCAAAAACTTTAATGGGAAATTTTTGCAACACGAAACCGCCCGTGAGCGTTTGGGCTAAGCCTAAATCCACCTGTTAATTTCCTGCCGTTAAACCACGAGACAAAAACCCAAAGTGATTGCTTCTAGAAAAACAGATAAAAATTCGTGCTTTTTTGGGTAAAGGGTTTTAAAGGAGAGATAGGGAATCAAAAAAAAATTTTCCTTTTACTTTTCGAGGAAAATCACTTTTAGGGTTCCCCAAATTTTTTTTTCATTATTCTTTTTTTACTAAAAATTTATTGCTCAAAAAAAAATTTTTAAAAAAAAATACCCCTCCCCAAAACACTCAATTAATCGGTCTCACCGCCCTGCGGAAGAAGGGACAGAGTTTCTGGAGGGACTAAAAAATACCGGGAAAAGTGTCAGGAACAGGTGCGGAAAAGGCAAAAAATACATTTCCCTTTTTCCCGCCTTTCCAGTGGGGCCGCTGTCCCCCCCCCGGATACCGCGAGTGCCCTTTAAATTTTTAGGGGTCACGCAGGCAGTCACGGGGTTCAGCCCCCCCAGTTTTCTGGGGACTTTTACGGGGGGAAAGGAAAAGGATGGATCTAAGGAGAAACCCACCCCTCTCTTATTGAGGAACCGGGGGAGGCTTGTCGTCTTTGGGATGGAGGGGGAAGATAAAGGGGTGGTTTCCCAAACCCACAAAAAACTGCGTAAAAGCTTTATTGCTCCCGCCCTATCCCCGGGCCGGAGAAAAAATAGCGGTACCCTACAGGAAAAAAAAGTAAAAATTTTCATGTTTAAAAACGCCCAAGGGGAAGTCCCGAGGCTCTCCACTCCCCTCGCCTCTAAAGTTTTGACCCCCGCCCTAAAAGTTGTATCGCCCGAAGCTCAGGAATCACTGACTTTCCTTTACTTTTATACATAGAGGTTTCAAGAGAAAAATCAATAAAATCTTATAGTTTTGTAATTTTAAGACTACCAATATCCCATCGGGAAATATTTTGTGGTTGAAAAGGAAACCCAATGAGTAATAGGAGAAGGAAAGGGGATGAGGAAAAGTGGGTGAAATTTTAAAAACGGGCGCCACTTATCCCCCCTGCCACCCTGAATGTAAACCCCTTTTGCCTTAGTACACTATTCCCTTACCATCTGTCAACACCCCCTGTTAACCCCCAAAACCCAAAAACCCAAAACAACACCAGCGCAAGCCCCAAAGCCCCCTTTGACAACAGACAACACAAACAGCCCCAAAATTGGGCCCCCCATCCATAAAATGAAAAGGATACGTAAATTTCCCAAGGGGTTTTAAGACTTGATCTCATTCTCTTTAAAAAACTGTGTTTTTTTCCCCCCCATAGTTTCTTTATCAGTTCTCAATGAGATTTTTGAGACCAGAAAGGGGGAAAGGGGGAGCGTCCTTTACCCCGTGTTTTTTTTGGCCCAATAGGGAAAAAAAATGCCCTCCGTTTGTCGGGGAAACCCCCAAAATACGGAGAGGGGGATGGGGGTTTTGGGAAACAGAGAGAGAAAGGGAAATTTATGAAAGCGGAAAAGGGGAGAGAGGAAGAGAAAGAGAGAAGGGGGAGGGGAGAAGAGAGGGGAGGGGGAGAGAAAAGAGAGAGAGAGAGAGAGAGAGAGAGAGAGAAGAGAGGAGAAGAGAGAGGAGAGAGAGAAGGGGAAAAGGGGAGGGGGGAGAAGAGAGAGAAAAGAGAGAGAGAGAGAGAGAGAGAGAAGAGAGAGAGAAAAGGGGAAAGAGAAAAAGAGAGAGAGAGAGAGAGAGAGAGAGAGAGAAGAGAAAAGAGGAGAGAGAGAGAGAGAGAGAGAGAGAGAGGAGAGAGAAGAGGGGAGAAAAGAGAAGAGAGAGAGAGAGAGAGAGGAGAGAGAGAGAGAAGAAGGAGGAGAAAAAGAAGGAAAGAGAAAAAAAGGAGAAGAGAGAGAAAGGAAGGGGAATTTATATTTTTAAAAGAAGAAAAAAATTGGGATGCAAAAAACAAACGGGGAGGAAGGTTTGAAAAAGGGAGGAAATAAGGGAAAAAGAAAGGAAAAAATAAAAAACCGGGGGGGGGGGGAAAAAAAAGAAGGGAGGGGGGAAAAAGGAAAGGTTTTGGGAAGGGGTTAAAAAAAAAATTTTTTTGTCCCCAAACCCCCCCAAACAGAATTTTTGGGGCCCCACTTAAAAGGCCGTGTTTTTAAAATTTTTTTTTTCAACCTAATTTGAAAAACATTTTTGTTGGGAAAGGAAAATTAAAAAGGGGCCCCCCCCCCCTTTTTTATACCAAAACAACTTTTTTTTGAAAAAAATAAAAAGGGGGTTTGGGGGAAGGGGAAGGGGACCCCGGGGGAGGGGAGGAAAAAAAAAAGGGAAGAAAGAAAAAACGAGGAAGAGTTTTGGGGGGGAGGGGGGAAAAGGGGGGGAAAGGGGGTTTAAGGGGGGGAAAGGAAAGGGAAGGGGGAAAGGAAGAGGAAAGGGAAGGGGGAAAACCAAAAAACAAAAAAACCCCGGGAAAGGGGGTTTTGGGAAGGACAAAAAAGGAGAAAGGGATAAAACCCGGCCCAAAATAGGGGTTAAAAAGGGAAAAGGAGGGGAAAAGGAGTTTGAAGGGAGAAAGAAAAAGGGAGGAGAAAAGGGGGAAGAGGAAGGGAGGAGGAAGGGAGGAGAGAGAGAGAGAGAGAGGGAGAGGGGAAAAGAGAGAGAGAGAGAGAGAGAGAGAGAGGGGGTGGAGATAAAGAAGACGAGAGTGGGAGGGCGAGGCGAGGGGGTTTGAATAGCGGGAAAAAAGTTAAAAAAGAGAAGGAAAATGGGACGCCGGGAGAGGGGAGGGGGGAAAAAAGAAGAGGGGGAGAGGAGGGGAGGAGGGGGAAAGGTGGAAGGTAAAGAATGCGGCCCCCACCCCACCGCCCCCGCCCGAGGGACCGAGAAGGCCCTTTTTGCGCGTTCTCAAAAGACGGCAGTGTTAATAAAACCCTTTTTCAGGGGCCCCGAAAATGTCCCTCCCGAAACATTTTTGCTGGGAAAGAAAATTAATATCCGTTCTCTCCAGCACCTCTATCTCATGTTTTCTACTACCAATTTTTTAACATTTTTGTTTTTTTTTTACAATCAATCAATCATTGGGGCAACGCCGGGGGACGCTTTCGCCCGCCCCCCCTACGACCCCACTCCCGGGGGTCATCCCGCACGATTTCCCCTGCAAGCTCCTTTCCAATACCAAACACTCCGACAAGAAACACAACTTGCCCACCCAAAAGCCTTGGGGGCGCCCCCTTGGCCCCCTCCACGCCGGATTTCTCTTACGATAAAACCCGATGGGAGGATGGTTGCAGGTAGCGTGCCACATGCCAATCCGAATTTGGCGCTACGGACTGCGGTAATAGGCCTCATTCAGTCCGCGGTTGCATCGTGATTGACACGTAATCATCCCAGGGGATACCTATGATTTGCGAAGACACTTTTTACCAAAGGCTTGATTCGTCTTTTCAGTCACTATTTAGTGTCCATGTCTCACAACCATAGAGTAAGACGGGGAAATCACAAGCGATTTGAAGATCCGGATTTGTCCTCCTGCACAGGTACCGACAACGCCAAATACTCCGTGAGCGGTCCATAACCACCGTGGGCTATGCCAAACCCGCCGTAGGCCTTTTGACGTGACCCGCCGTCATTATGGACTGCGTACCAGGTAGTAAAACTTTCCAAGATCTCAAGTCCTCGCCACACGCAGAACAGACTGTACGGGTTAATCTATAAGTTCCAAACACCTGGACTTGGTCTTGAGCCAGGAGACCTCAAAGTCCCAAAGCTTTGCCTCCTCGTGCAGCGCCTCGAGAGCCATCACCAGGACTCCAGCCAGCGCCCTCAGCAAAGTTATTGCATCATCGGCAAAAACAAGATCAGTGATCTGGTGTTGCCCGAGGGATGCCCACAATCACTTTGATCTACAAACCTTGCCCAATACCAGTCATAACAAGCGTTGAAAAGTGATGGGCAGGACGCACCTTGCCTAAACTCCTGTATTCAAGGAAAGAAGCTGGATACACGCCCCACACTTCACACACTTCAGTCCCAGAAACAGACGTTATAAAACCCAATAGCCCTCAGGAATCCCTCAAAAGTCGCAGAAGATCCCAGAATGATCACGATGCACTGAGTCAAACGCCTTCTTGAGATCAACATGTTTGCAAGCATCCCCTGTCGAAACTCACTTTGGCGTTCCACCAGGACACGAAGCCAGGAACGGTCCTTTGTGATACCAGGCGTGAACCCAGATGCTGGGGTCTCTGATGCTTCACCGATGATTGCGAATTCGTGTCAGCAATAGATTGGAAAAGCACCTTGCCTGGTACGCGAGCAGTGTAATACCGCGGTAATTGTTGAGTCCTGACGGTCCCCTTTCCCTTTCCAGATCGGGGCGACCAGCCCCCTTTTCCAGTCAGGAGGAATGGTACCTGATTGCCACACGGCAGTCAGGACAGCAGCAACCCGCGGACATGGCTCACCCTCAGCTTTGGGGAGCTCCGCACTGATATTACAAACACCAGCTGCCTTTCCCCCCCTTCAACTTTGCTACAGCCTATCTGACTTCGTCAAGGGGAGGGTGCGGTTTCGTCAATGGGAGGATCGGGATCCACTGCCTGTAAATCAGTGGTGTGAAGCTGCTCAGTTGGAGGGTCCACCGTGAACAACTGCCCAAAGTACTCAGCCCAACGAGCCATCTGCCCATCCATGTCCGACACGAGGTGCCATCTTGTGTTCGATAGCACTCGCCCGAGAAGGAGACTTGGAACGGAGCTTTTTCAGGGCTCGGTAGGCGGGTCGGAGGTCATTAGCGTTCAAATGACCCTCGACATCCTCAGCGAGACTCCTGACATACCTCTCCTTGTCTCTCCTCAGGAGGGTTCTAGTCCGGCGGACAGAGCCCTGTGCTGGTCCCGGTTCCCAGCCAGCCTGGCAGCGCGATCTCCTCGATTTCTCCAGCGTCTCCGTCGAGACAAAACCCCGCCTTGACCTCGGGCGCTCCCCAAAAACAAATCCTTGGCAGCCTGTAGAGTTTCACGTTTGAAGGTATCCCACAGTTCTACAGGATCCCCGAGAGCACCGAGCACATCAAACCATTTTAGACTGCCACCGGAAAACTCATGAGACATATCAAGTCCTTAAATTTCTCAAGATGAAAAACAGTATGGTTACCTCTTGAGATTCTTTGGACTTGACATGAAGCTTAAGTGTAGCAAAAACAAGTCTGTGATCTGTTCCAAGGAACTCAGCACTCCGGTAAACCCTGCAGTTCTGGAGGATCCTCCAACGAGTACTAACGAGGATGTGGTCGATTCCTTAGCTACCCCTCCGGCAAATTTCTATACCATGTCCAGCGGTTGCAGCTCTGGGGCTCTGATACCAAGAACCTGCAAATTCTCAACCTTCTGGACCTTGCAAAGTTCAGAAGCAGAGAACTGTTGGTGTTTCTGGTACCGGAGCCATGGGGACCAACACACAACTCGTAGCCATCGTTGTTATCAGCCGACACATTAATCACAACCACCTCCTTAACAACACATGTACCTGATAATAAATTCTCATCACAACCACCCGAGGCAAAATTACAAGTAATATAGAACACGGATTTGTCGTAGCTATTTAAACCTGCGATTGCAATTATGATATAAAATCGGCCGAATCTTTAAACATGGACTTAGGCTAACCTAAGAATAACCGTGGCTTTAGACAGGCATTTCCGTTCTTTAAACTTTTTCTGGGGGAGGATTAGTCTTAAGTTGGACTAAAACTAAAGAAAATAGTATTGGAAATGTTAGACACCCAGGACCCTGTCCAACACTTTAGTCTAATGATATTTACGAATACTATGCAAATGCCAATGCTAAGACAAATTACCGGTATTGCCAATATTCTGTTTGGCAAAATATGAGTGTTATACATGCCTCTACTGCAGATTATGAAGCATCTGAAATACTTTTTAAAAGACCGCGTTTGGCGCACTACGAAATCTGGTTTGTTTACCTCTCCTCGCCCGCCGAGTCCAGGCTATCAGCAACTGAAGTACATCACTTATACGACTATAGATCAGCACTTGCAATTAATTAATGGGAACAGAGGAGACAATTATTATTTTTTTGGTCATATAGTCTAGTCTACGCTAACAGCGGTTCCTTACAACTCCTTCTACGCCGTCTACGGGGAGGCCACGGCAGAAGTCTCCCATTTCCACATCTATCCACCTCATTCTCACATCCCACTGTCCTCTCACTCATGCATGATCTCTCTCTATCTCTCTCTCGCACATACTCCAGCACTACCCTCCCATTTAACAAGAGGTCATCCCTTCACACTCACAACATCTATTGCTTTATGATACTCTCGTCTGCCGTATCTCTCGTCCGCGTCGGCGAGAGTTCCAACTTCGCGGTCGCCGAATGGGTTTCCCACTTTGTACGACTTTTAAAAATATATATATATATATATAATATATATATAATATATATAAAATAAAATATATATATATATATATATATATTATATATATTATAATATATAAATATATATATATAATATTTTTATTTAAAAAGCTTTTACTGTGTTTATGGATCTTTACCTGACCGTAATCTAGCGTAACAGTAACCCAACTTTACCGTTACTGGCAGAAATTACAACTTGGGGGTGTTTGGATGGGGCGGAAGCAAATAAGAAAAAAATTCCTATATTGCCGTTTTCTTATTTTTGGGTGGTAATTTTCTTTCATTTGATAGTTTTTTTTTTGTTCCTTTAAGTGATTTAAGGCCTCTTTAAGGCTCATTAGTTGTGCAACTAAATAATAACTATAACAGCCCTGAGAATCTGACTCCCACAATGGGAAGAGCTATGAGATCAGGAAAATTGGGTAAAAAAGTGAATAAAGAAGAAAAAAAGGTTGATATATGTATTTGGGGTTTGTGTTCTCGGTACAGGCGGGGGGAAAAATGCCTCGTCCGCTCCGTTTCCCC
>JACEEZ010006335.1:0-43335 GCA_016584305.1 Chionoecetes opilio | reverse complement strand
CCAAACCCCCAGATAGACCCTTTACCCACCACCTGGGTTTACCAACAGACCTCCAGATACCCCTTCAACTTTCCTGAAATGTATGTATTCCCCCCCCCCCCTTTCCCCACTCCCTTACCCACCCCCCCCCATTCATCACCCTTTACCCATCACCACACACCCTTCATCACCCTTTACCCACACCACAACCCATTCACTCACCCTTTACCCTCACCCCCCACCATTCCCTCCCCCATTACCCATCACCCCCCCCACACTCACCCTCCCCCAACCCCTTCCCATCCCCCCACCATTCACTCACCTATTACCCATCACCCTACATAAAGGTTTCCTCAATTCTCGCAACCCATTTTTTTTCTTCAGTTCTCGCTAATAGGCTGCTAAAAAAAAATGATCGGATCATCTTATAAATGGGCTTAATACCCTTTCCCCTGGTCAACCTGTTCAAAACTGTTTATATATGATGGGATTCCGCACAGGGGGCGGCACCTATCGGGGGACAGCAGACAGACAGACAGCAGACAGACGACACAACAGACACACACACACCACACACACACACACACACACACACACACACACACACACCACACACACACACACACACACACACCCACACACACCCAAAAAACAAAAACACCCACAACCCCCCCAACACACCCCCAAACCCCCCACACCCCCCACACCAAACACAACCCCAGAACCCCCAACTTTCCTTAAAAATTATTATAAATTATTATTAAAACCTTTAAACCCCCTCCGGAACTTCCCCCACCCCCCAATTGGTCCTTTCCCCATTTTATCCCCCCACCCACAACTCACCATTACCCTCAACTTTTCCCCAATATTTAATAATTAACCCAACCCATTCACTCACCCCACCCATTCACTCACCCATTACCCATCACCCCCCACCCCATTCACTCACCCATTACCCATCACCCCCCCATTCCTCACCCATACCCATCACCCCCCCCACAATCCCAAACCCCTCACCCTCCCCCCCCATTTTCACTCCCCCCCATCACCATTCACCCCACACACCATTTACCCATCACCCCACCCATTCACTCACCCATTTCCCATCACCCTACATCAAGGTTTCCTCAATTCTCGCAACCCACATTTTTTTTCTTCACAATTCTCGCTAATAGGCTACTAAAAAAAAAAAAAAAAAAAAGTAAATCGATCATCCCATAAGTTGGGTTTATAATGTGCCCCCGGTCCGAGCTGGTTCCCAAACTGTCCCTATGGGTAAGATTGTGCCACGGGGGGCGGAACTTAGCGCGGACACACACACACACACACAGACAGACACACACACACACACACACACACACACACACACACACACAGACACACTTTCGCTTATATTATTATAGATACTAGCCGCAAAGCCGCCCTCCGGGCGGCCTTTTTGGCTAGCTCCTGTGGAGGGCTATTGGTGGGACTCCGGCCCACCACCTGTGTTTGGTGGGCCTTTGGCCCACCAAACACACTCTCCACGTAGCCCCTTCTAGCTTTCCTGAAATCATGGATGTAGAAATGTATGTGTTAACGCCAACCCATTCACATCACCCCCAACCCATTCACTCACCCATTACCCATCACCCCCCCACCCATTCACTCACCCATTAGGGCTATTGGTGGGCCTTCCTTCAGCCCACCACCTGTGTTTGGTGGGCCGAAGGCCCACCAAACACAGACTCTCCAAATAGCCCCTTCTAACTTTCCTGAAATCATGGATGTAGAAATGTATGTATTCCCCCCACCCATTCACTCACCCATTACCCATCACCACACACCCATTCCCCATCACCCCCCACCTATTCCCTCACCCATCACCCATCACCCCCAACCCATCACCCCCCACCCATTCACTCACCCATCACCCCACACCCATTACCCATCACCCCACCCATTCACTCACCCATTACCCGTCACCCTACATCAAGGTTTCCTCAATTCTCGCAACCCACATTTTTTTTCACAATTTTCGCTAATAGGCTGCTAAAAAAAAGGGAAAAATGTGATCGGATCATCTTATAAGTGGGCTTAAAACCTTCCCCTGGTCGAGCTGGTTCCAAAACTGTGACATATGAGGGGATTGGGGCACTGGGGCCGGCACCTATCGCGGACATACAGACAGGCAGACAGACACACACTTTCGCTTATATTATTATAGATATAGTATATATATAAGATATAGTATATATAAATAGTATATATATATATAAATATATATATATATAGTATATACATAGTATATATATAGTATATATATACATAGTATATATATATATACTATATATATATATAGTATATATATATATACTTATATATATATATGTATATTATATATAGTTTTATATATATATAGTATATATAAATATATATATATAGTATATAATATATAAAATATATAATAGATGATATATATAATAGATATATATATATATATAGATATAGATATAGAAAATAGATATAGATATATAAAATAGATATAGATATAGATATAGATTATATATATATTAGATATAGATATTTGAATATATATATATAGAAAATAGATTATAGATATGTATAATATAAAATATAGATATAGTATATAAAATATAGATATAGTAAAATATATACATAATAAATATATATAGATATATATACATATTTTATATAGTAATATATATATGATAATAATATAAAAATATAGATATATTATAGTATATATATATATAGATAATTATTATATATCTATAGTATAATAATATAGTAGTAATATATAATATATATATATATATATAATAATATATATAAAAAATTTAAAATTATAGTAATATAATAATTTTTATTTTGTATGTATATATATAATATAATTATAGATAATATATATATATATATATATAGATTATATTTTTATAATAAAATTTTTAAAATATATAATATATAAAATTATATTATATTATAATATATATATATATATATATTTATATATATATGTATAAAATATAAATTTTATATATAATTATATAATAATATATTATATATTTATATACCTTATATATATATATAAATTTTATAATATATATATATATCAATATAATATAAATAATATCTATACTATATACATATATAAATTATATACATATATACATATATAATAATACATAATAAAACTAATAATACTAAATATCATACATATTAAAAACATATTAAAATATATATATACTATATATATATATAATACATATAATATATACATATACATCATTTTATATTCATAATACATATAATATATACATATATATATAAAATATATATATATATAATATAATATACATATACATATATATATATACATATATATTATACATATATATACATAATATATATATCATATATATACATATATATATATACATATATATACATATATATATATACATATATATACTATATATACATATATATACTATATACATATATATACATAATATAGTATATATATATATAATATATATATATAATATAATAGTATAGATATATATATATATATATATAAATCAGACCGACACACACACCATGTAATTACAGGCAGGTAAGTTCGTTCAACTATGAAAAATAATACAAAAAGGCTTGCCCTGTCGGTAAACGTAATCAGGAAAACTATTCACCTCAACTGCAATCAAATCAAACACGAATAAAACATAAGAAAACCAATACCCCTTGAAATACAACCAAACGAAGCGGACACCTTGGCCAATACACTCATATAAAGCAGACATCTCATAAACACCCATGTAAACGAAGATGGATAAATGAATACGAAGTTACTGTAAATAGATGAATACAAAGATACATAATATCCACACATATATAAATACTCACCGACAGGTGGACTCAACGGTGAAGTGGGTGAAGAAGAGAATGGGCGCACCGGACCATCCTGTGCTGACAGAGTTTGCTGGCCGCGGCGTGCTCTCCTCCCTTCTCAACATTGAGCACAAGCTAGACAACCTCTCGCGCCGTATCCCCGACGATGGCGCTGACGAAGGAAGGTTCATGGCCTACCAAGGAGCGAGGGTGAGTTTGTCAATTAGTAAGAAACGCGATAGGTGTGTTGCTAAGATTTGTTCGTGTGTGTGTGTGTGTGTGTGTGTGTGTGTCCCGTCATGACCCATCCCGCGCCCTAATGAGCTTCTGACCTTCAGGTGTACGGCCCGAGGGGACGCCTCAGCAGACCCTTGGTGGAGCCTGAATCCGGCCTACCCCTCCGCCCATACGACCCCCTGGATCGTCAGTATCCCGCTGAACCTGTACTGCTACCCCTGGCCATACCCCTGCTGTCCCTTCCCCTGCTGCCCCTTCCCCTGCTGTCCCTTCCCCTGCTGTCCCTTCCCCTGCTGCCCCTTCCCCTGCTGTCCCTTCCTCTGCTGTCCCTTCCCCTGCTGTCCTTTCCCCTGCTGTCCTTTCCCCTGCTGTCCCTACCCCTGCTGTTCCAACCCCTGATGTTCCAACCCCTGCTATCCCTACACTTTCTGTCCCAAGTCTTGCTGTCCCTAGTTGTGGTATTATTATTATTATTATTATTATTATGGTATAATAATCATAATCATAATCATTATAATAATAATGATAATGATAATAATAATGACAACAATTATATAAATAATGATCATTATAATTATGATAATAATGATGGTAATTACTGTAATGATAATACATTTAATAGAAATAATTATATCATTATTATTATTAGTAGTAGTAGTAGTATTACTAATGATCATATTTAAAATTATAATAATGATAAAATAGTAATAAAAAAAAGAAAATAATAATAATAGTAATATTATTATTATTATTAATAACCTTGAAAACTAAAGCAATTATCTCATGCTGTTCAGTGGATGATTAAGCAAGTGTCATGGATGATATAAAGTAACATAACTTGACATAACAAGCAGTCCAGACGCCGACCAGCACAGGTAAAATAGAGGCTGGTGGCTGAGTTGCCTGTATGTTTTACGGGGGAACAAGACACCAGTCCTAGTCATTCCACTACTTGGGGGATCGCTCTTATATCATGGAGGATAGTGTGTGTGCGTGTGCGTGTGCGTGTGTGTGTGTGTGTGTGTGTGTGTGTGTGTGTGGGGTGTGTGTTTGTGTGTGTTGCATGTACAGTGTGTTGCAGTGCGAGGTGGCGGAAGCGGTAGTGAGTGTGTCCTGCACCCAAGGGACTCTCACCGCCTACAGGACGTCAGTGCTAAGGTGGACCTCGTCTTTGACCGCCTAACAGACCCTGACTATGAGTCCGACTACTTCGTCAGTGAGTGATCAACCCCGCCCTATATACGACTACCCCTCAAACATACCTCCTTCCGATCTTCGATACCCCCCCCTCTCTTCATCCTTAACCAAACCTCCTATATCTTCCTACTACAACCCCTTAAAAAAAATTCTTCTCTATGCTACCGTTCTATCCCACTAACCAAACTTCTTTCAACCTCTACTCAAAACCCTCATCTTGTTTCTCTATTACTTTCTCTTTTACCTTCAGTTTTCTCTTATATTTCCTGTCCCAGCTAACCTCCTCACCCTTCCCACCATATATACCTCTTTCTCACCTGCACTAAACCTTCCTTTATCACCTTCCTCTTCATTTTTTTTCACGTCTCCCACAATTTGACACTCGTATCTCTCATACTTTTCTCACATTTCTGTCGTCTTAAGTTTCCTTTCCTTTTCTTCTCATAAACTCACGTTTTTATCCACCCACTCTGGTGTTAACGCTCCGTAAGATGGTATTAATCGTTCCCCACCTTCCAATATCTCATATTAACCTACGTCACTTTCAATAAGATCACGATGCTACTACGCCTTCCATCCTTTCTTTCCTCTTTCTAACCTCACCAACACCTGCCCAGCCGTCACCATTCCCGTCCCGACACCAGTGCATACAATATCAATCTCTTATACACGATAATGTCCTTCTCTTACAGTATTGATTTACCTAACACTGTCTTCCCAACCACTCAGTCCATCTCTGCCCAATCAGTTGTTACGAGCAAACTCTGCCCTCCTATCATTCCCCCCTATACCCATCATTTATCCCCACCTTCCTCTCCGAACGTACTTTCTACCACTTAAGCTTCATCCCCCAGGTCAGGTGCAGCAGAGGGCTGCCCCATTCTACTCTGCGCCCCAGCACCAACAGGAAGACGAGGATAACTCCAGCCCCGAGCGACTCTTCGCTAGGTTTTGGAAGAGTCTTTTCTCACCCTTCAAGAAGCTTAAGAGAAGATTACAAGGATTCGAAGCGCAACTGACATCAGTGCACAGGTCAGTTGCATGTTCGTGTCAGGTCACTCCCTATCATCAACAAAAAATAAATTAGTTGATGCAAATACTGATTTTGACCATCTTCTATCCATCATTTGTTATCAAAACCGCCCACCTCGTCACACACAAAAATGTAAAGCCATATTTAAGTCTCTCTCTCTCTCTCTCTCTCTCTCTCTCTCTCTCTCTCTCTCTCTCTCTCTCTCTCTCTCTCTCTCTCTCTCTCTCTCTCTCTCTCTCTCTCTCTCTCTCTCTCTCTCTCTCTCTCTCTCTCCTCTCTCTCTCTCTCTCTCTCTCTCTCTCTCTCTCTCTCTCTCTCTCTCTCTCTCTCTCTCTCTCTCTCTCTCTCTCTCTCTCTCTCTCTCTCTCTCTCTCTCTCTCTCTCTCTCTCTCTCTCCTCTCTCTCTCTCTCTCTCTCTCTCTCTCTCTCTCTCTCTCTCTCTCTCTGCTGTGTTGCTTGTGTTCTGTTTGTGTGTGTGTGTGTGTGTGTGTGTGTGTGTGTGTGTGGTGTGTGTGTGGTGTGTGTGTGTGTGTGTGTGTGTGTGTGTGTGTGTGTGTGTGTGTGTGTGTGTGTGCATAAACTATTGGCACTCCTTACCCATTCAGATCGTGTAATGAGTCAGCGGTCGGCGTGCGGGGAATGGCGGAGGCGATTGGTCGTGGTTTGGCGCCACTCGGAGAGGAGATGAGGCAGGGCGTGCAGGACTCGCAGGAAGCAATGGCTGATCACTCAGCCTCTCTGCATAACGTGTCTCAGGTGATACATACAGATGTATACAAACACACACACACATACACACACTCACACACTCCGATTGTGGGTACTCCGTAGTGTAGTGGTTAGCACGCTCGGTTCACTATCAAAAAATATCCTAGGTTCGATCCCCGGGCGGAGCGGAGAAAGATGGGCGGTCTCCTTAAAACACGAGCTCCTGTCTATCCAGCAGTGAATGGGTAGCGGGTGTAATTAGCCGAGGGTTGTGTCCCACCTCTCGGGATAGCGGTCGCCACCTGCCAGCCACTTATGGTTGCCACCCATGGCGTAACACCTGCCACGGCGGGGACATATAAAAGGGTGCAAACCCATGATCCCCAAACCCGGCTTCGGTCAATAAACACTAAGGAATGGAACAAAAAGTATGAGACAAAATATAAAAAAATGTAGACATGGAGACGGGGCCATACGAGTGTAGCTCAGGCCCTGAAAAATACAACAATTTTCTAATTTTTTTATCTATCGTGCCTCTAATATGGGAGAAACACGGGCTAAGCTAGGAGCCCGTCAGATAGAGGCGTCGATGATCTGTGGCAGCCTAGTGCGGCGGCGCTAGGCTGCCGGTGTAGCGATCTCACATCACGATCACCAGCTACCTTAGGGCCAGTTGCAAGAAGGTCTCGTCGTGTGCCCTATCGGGTCCCGGCGTGGAAATGCCCGACTGCACAGGTTCAAGAACAACGTCATTTCACCCCCATCGTGTGCCCCATAGGGAAAAAATCGTCAGGGCCGTAACCCCCTACCGATGAGATGATCGATCAATCAATCATCAATCATTGCGGGCATACGCCGGGGGGCGCGTCGCCCCGCCCACCCTACGACGCCACTCCCGGGGGTCACCACGCGCGAGTTCCCATGCAGGCTCCTTTCCCATACCAAGCAGCTCTCGACAAGAAACATCAACTTGCCCCAGCCAAGAGCCTTGTGGGCGCCCCCTTGGCCTCCTCCACGCCGGATTGTCTCTTACAGATACAACCCGATGGGAAGGATCGGTTTCAGGGTAGCGTGCCACATGCCTATATAGCCGAAGTTGGCGCTGACGGATTATGCAGGTAATAGGCCTCGATTCAGTCTCACGGTGCAATCGCTGATTTGACACGTAATCATCCCAGCGATATCCCATGATTCTGCGAAGACACTTATTACCAAAGGCATTGATTCGTCTCTTCAAGTCACTATTTAGTGTCCATGTCTCACAACCATAGAGTAAGACAGGGATCACAAGCGACTTGAAGATCCGGATCTTTGTCCTCCTGCACAGGTACCGACAACGCCAAATACTCCCGCTGAGCGAGTCCATAACACCGTGGGCTATGCCAATCCGCCGTAAGACTTCTTACCGTGACCCGCCGTCATTATGTACTGCGCTACCAAGGTATGTAAAACTTTCCAGGATCTCAATGTCCTCGCCACACGCATGAACAGACTGTACTGCTTCATCTAGTAAGTCTCCAAACACCTGGACCTTGGTCTTGAGCCAGGAGACCTCAAGTCCCAAAGGCTTTGCCTCCTCGTGCAGCGCCTCGAGAGCCATCACCAGGACCTCCAGCGACTCAGCAAAGATTACTGCATCATCGACAAAAACAAGATCAGTGATCTTGGTGTTACCAACGGATGCTCCACAATCACTTTGATCTACAACCTTGTCCAATACCCAGTCCATACAAGCGTTGAAAAGTGATGGGGCAAGGACGCACCCTTGCCTCACTCCTGTATTCACAGGAAAGAAGCTGGATACACCTGCCCCACACTTCACAGCACTCGAGATGATCGATGACGACGAGAATGACTATCGACAGATGAACGATGAGCACCATATATTATCAAATACCTCCATTGAACATCAATAATCAACATATTCAATATGTGACACATTTCTGAGGAAGAATCAACGCGGTTACTAAGCCGACAAGGCAGCTAATTCATAATTTTCAGTTGCCGTGAACTCAAGACAAGTGGATGGATGTCCGCGCCACCTATTGACAGCGGCGTGTGATATTAGTCCATGGGCCAAAAACCGAAAAGGTCCCCCCCCTTAGGCACAATTTTAAAGGATATTTTTCCGTTAGCTAGAACTCTCAGCTATCAGAATCTGCTTGTTTGCCTTGAAGTTGGTGGTGGGTGTGGCCACTAGGGCCGTTACCATGGTAACGGATCAAAACCATTTCAGATTTTTTGAAAATGTCATAGAGGGGTCTATATCTGTAATTTAACAACATGAAAACACATTGTAAGCATCTCATTGTATGTATTTTGAGCTGCCTGTTTGATTGCAATCAAAATCGGAGTCATTTGAGGTCTGGATCGTGTAAAAAAACGACTGTTGCAATTTTTTTTTCTTTTTTTCTTCTACATCTTGGCCTATAGCGCCTGTAGGCAGTGACTTCTAAGGCTCGGATGGTAGACTCTCTGGGTTTACCGCTCTCTGGAGGTTCACTTGAGGGCTGTGATGGTTGGCCCTCGCCCGTGGTGGCGCAGGCATGATTTTCAAAGGGACGCCTGTGATTAGAGGCTCATGCCGTCCCCCTGTGTCCTCCGAAGCACTCGCAATCGAAGGTAGAGTTAATGGGCAGGGCATGTTGGTGTTCTTAGGGCACCACTCGACGGTGCAGAAAGATTTTGGTTTTCTTCAGGATCGAACTCGGGTCACCGATAACGCCACTCGGAGACGCTAACCACTCTGCTACCGCCTCCCCCAAATGAAAATTTCTGTGGAAACGGTATGTTAAAAAAGTTGATTTTTGTGAAATATTTTTTAACAAATCATTAAAATATATAAAACAAGTGTCTGAACAATCTTAAATGGAGTTGTTCTGTTACCTAGGACATTTAGCTATCATAATCTGTCTGTTTGCTATTAAATTGGTGGTGGGTGTGATTGCCATAGATTCATAATTTAACTTGTGGTACAAATAATTATAGACTGACATACGTGAAAATTTCACTTTATGTTATTGTTGTCACTAATATTTACATAATTCATCATTTCAGCCAAGGGAACAGATGGCATTTGGTGGAAGATATGGCAGATGAAGCACCCTTGAAGTTGGTGGCCAAGAAAAGGAAGCTGAAAACCAAAAGAGATGTTGTGCTGACGTGCATCATACATTGCTGTAACACAAAAGGGACTTCAAAAGTCACACCTCTAACAGAGACAAGTTTTGGAAAGATCAAAGATGCATGTAATATTCGCAAGAAGCACGGATCAGATTTTGAGACATATGGCCACATCATAAAGGATATTCCTGATGAATACCTGAACCATGTGCATGGGTATCACAGATCATGTTATCAGAAGTTCACAAATGTTTCCAAACTATTGAAACGTTAGGCAACAAATGGCACTGAAGGTTTGTCACACCATCATTTGAAAAAGGAGACGTGTGTCAGGTTATTCAAGTATACTGCTACCGAGTGATCAATATCTGTTTTGCAACAAGCTAAGGAAAAAGAGAAAAGGGAAAGAAAAAACCCTTACCAAGTGCGAAACATCATCAGCCAGTAATCTAATAAAGGAGAAAGCCCTAACCATCCCTGATTATGACATCCAAGCAAAGGTGAATGAGACTGATCTTGTAGCAAGAGAGGCATACTATCATCGCTCCTGTTATAGACTGTTCACACACGAGGATGAGCGGAATTCAGCACAAGTTCGTGGAGATGAAGATGTCAAGGACAGAAACGTCGCCCATGCAGCTGCATTTGAGTACATATCAGATTACATCAATGAGATTATCATCAATAATTCCAATGTGGAGCGACTTGGTATGCTGAAGGAGAAATATTTGCTCTTTATGCAGCAAAAATTGCCAGAACACTACAATCCAAACTACAAAACCGACAAACTCAAGGACAAAATTCGAAAAACATTTGACGACAAAGTTAAGTTTTGGCAACCAAATTACCGCACTGAGCTCATCTATTCAACACATGTTCAATCAGGTCAAGTAGTGGAAATTGCATTTCAGACTGCTGCATCAGAAAGCAGGCGTTTGGAAGAATCTGCCATGTTCTTGCGAAGAACCATAATAGCTGCCAACAGAGATGTTTCTGATTTTCCATGGCCACCCCCGCCAGGCAATGAACTCAAGGAATGGGACTTTCCACCCGAGCACCTTTCAAATTTCCTTTCTGCACTTCTTGTTGGCAAGAGGATGGATGAACTGTCTGCTGATAACACACGAAGAGTATTATCTATTGGCCGTGACATAATATATGCTGTGACAAAGGGCAAATGGATGACACCTAAGCACATACTTCTTGGAATGTCGGTCTGGCACTTGACAGGGAGAGCAGACATAGTGAGGCTACTGAACAGGTTTGGCCACTGTCATATTCAAGGCTACTAGAAATCCTCACTGCAATCCATATGGCCATGAAAGACCATGATAGTCTTATTCCACCAGGCATCAAGACGCCAGGCAACGAAGTGCTACATTTCTGCTGGGACAACTTCGACCTCAATGAAGAAACTGCCTCTGGCGCTGGAACGTCACACTCAACCCATGGGCTTGTGATTTAAGAAACAGTCATCGGTCAGCCAAGTGCTGAATCTGAGCACGTACTTGCCACTGCTAGAACAAAGAAGAGATCGGTGACAGAGGATATTCTAGTTATGGAACCATGTTATGTCAAGAAACATGCTGAAACCAGCCTCTGTAGTACAACTTTAGAGCCTCAACAAACAGCAGATTACATTCTGATATCAAAGAATGTGACATGATGTGGGTGCTGTGCAGAGCTCTACCAAAGGCACTTGAGCAAACAGTATCAAGTTGGGGAGGTTGGATCTCGCTTACTGGAGAGAGAAGTGACGACAGAAAAACAACTTTGAAATACTGTACATGCCTCCAGTAAATGCTCCTATCAGACAATGCGACCGTGATGCATGTGTTAAAGACCTCACAGGAAGCGTCTGCTGCTGTTGGACTGGCCTACACAATTATCACATTCGATCTTGCTGCCAAGAAGGCGTACGAAATCTTGTGGACAATTATCACATTCGATCTTGCTGCTGCCAAGAAGGCCTACGAAATCTTGTGGACATATCCAGATCGATTCCACAATGTCATTATTCGACTTGGAGCATTCCATATGGCATGTACATTCATAGGTTCCATAGAAAAAGTACATGAAAGGAAGCGGATTTGAGGAAGTTGTAGTTCAATCTGCAGTGTGTGCAAGCGGGTCAATCGAAAAGGTCATGAATGGGAAACACTACAATCGGGCGAGGTATGCCATGTTGATGACATACCTCGATGATGACAGATCATGTCATCATGCCCAAAGAACTGACGGACCTAGTTTTCGATCAGGACGAAGGTGACCAGGACGAAGATGACGATGATCTGGATACTGAGGTGTACAACATTCAGGAAGATATAATTGACGATGAAGAAGTAGAGCCGGAGGAGGATTTAATGTAGGGTGCGCCTGCTTTGCCATTAATTTGATTGGACATATGTTATAGTTTGGCATGGTTTAGTTACATATAAATTACATTTTTCCTCAAATATAATTTTTGTATCCTATCGTTGCTATGAAAACGGTCATATTCTGGCATGACCGCAACCTTTAATGACTCAGATTTTTATTGCAATCAAACGGGAAGCTCAAAATACATATAGTAAGATGCTAACCATTTGCTTTTATGGTGTTAAATTACAAATATGTGGTATTTTACAAAATTTCAATAATTTGTTGATCCGTTACCATGGTAACAGCCATAGCGGCTACACTCACCACCAACATTATGGCAAACAGGCAGATTCTGATAGCTGAGGGTGCTAATAGAACAACATCGCTACAAATTGTGCCTAAGGGGGGGAGGGGGGTCTACGGTAGCCCACAGACTATATAGGGTGGACGGGCGGAGTCCATCCACACCTCATGACGATACGTTGTCATCCACCTTACCTGTGTCTTCCTGAAGAAGACTGATCAACTACCACGCCTGTGAACGCATCATAGGAAATCACCAGGGCTCATATGGTTCCTCAACGGATCCTTGCAGCCCTAAACAATACCAACAATACCCGCTCGGTATTCCCGCTGGGATATAAGTGAACAGACTTTAACTATGATTGAATGTATGTGTTACTTTTATGCAGTTACCATTTCAAAATAATAATAAGTAATATGGCTAAATATTACTGACTAAAATCATCTAGAAACGCAAATAAATTGTAACCATGAGAGAGAGAGAGAGAGAGAGAGAGAGAGAGAGAGAGAGAGAGAGAGAGAGAGAGAGAGAAGAGAGAGGAGAGAGAGAGAGAGAGAGAGGAGAGAGGAGGAGAGGAGGAGGAGTAGAGGAGAGAGAGAGAAGGAGGAGAGAGGAGGAGGAGGAGAGGAGGAGGAGGAGGAGGAGGAGGAAGAGGTTCAGCTGGAACGCCATCGGGGCGTTGTCATGGTAACTCAAATGACCAACCTCAGAACTTGTGAAATCTTTTCGTACCGTCTCTTTCTATTGAAAACAGCATTGCTAATACGAGTATTAGTTTATTTTTATGTTATAGAATACAATAATTCATGATAGAAATGACATGAATGAATTTCTTTATAGTTGTATATATTATCATTCTATTTATTGCATGGGTTGGTACACCTCGCTCCCGACGTCAGGACATCATGCCGATGGGGGCAAAATCAGCCGTTCATGAAACTTATCAATGGAGTATCACGACGGTCGGGCGCCCCACTCACGATCGTGTACTCAATGGAAAACGTCCATTTCTTGCAACTGGGCCTTAGACCGAGTAGCTACACTGCACAAATACGCGTCACTGCGCACGCGCGGCAGACGAAGTCACACAGGTAAACATTGGCCACGCACACCCTCACCTTTCAGATCGTACTCATAGCAATCTGACTAGCTAGCCTTTGCCCGAGTAGCTACACTGCACAAATACGCGTCACTGCGCACCAAAGAAACACCTGCCCAGATAACTACGTACACTACTCTTATACTAAAACACTGCTCCCTGGGTGAATAGGTGTTTGACAATATATACCAATTCTGATCTTGGGTAAAACGTGGTGGAAACATTGAATATAGAGTTGTATTTAAACTAGAACATAGAACATGAAGCAGTGCTTCACAGAAGAAGTGCTTCAAGGATAAATGTACGTGTGTGTGTGTATTCATCTAGTTGTATTTTGTGTGTGTGTGTGTGTGTGTGTGTGTGTGTGTGTGTGTGTGTGTGTATTCATCTAGTTGTATTCATCTAGTTGTATTTTACAGGGCCAGAGCAATGCTCGTGTGGCCCCGTCTCCATATCAACATTTTTATCATTCATCCTTAGTGCTTTGTGTTGGCCAAAGCCAGCACCCCGGAGAGCAGGTCACAAACCCCGGCTAACACCCGGTACCCATTCACTGCTGGGTGGACAGGGGCTTGGGTTTTAAGGAAACAACCCATCTGTTTCCGCTCCGCCCGGGTATCGAACCCGGGACTTCTCGGTTGTGAACCGAGCGTGCTACCCCTACACCACGGAGTACCCTGTGTGTGTGTGTGTGTGTGTGTGTGTGTCTGTGTGTGTCTGTGTGTGTGTGTGTGTCTGTGTGTGTCTGTGTGTGTCTGTGTGTGTGTCTGTGTGTTGTGTGTGTGTGTGTGTGTGTGTGTGTGTGTGTGTGTGTCTGTGTCTGTGTCTGTGTCTGTGTCTGTGTCTGTGTCTGTGTCTGTGTCTGTGTGTGTGTGTGTGTGAGCGTGCCACCAATGAAATGGAATGATGGAATTATGGTGACCATGAAAGAAAGAGCGAGAGCTGAGTTTTCAAGGCTTGTAATAAGACATGACAGCTGTAGATATACAGTGGTGTAGATAAAGGGGGGATTGGAGAGGCTGTTATGAAAATATCAGATAGATATCAGAATCTTTATTTTCTAAAATGGGGGCAGATGACGTCACACAGGTAAACAGCTGTGCCCCACGCCGCGCATAAGAAGTTACCATATCAGCGAAAAAGTTTTTATCAGCCATGGGATATTAATCTAATAGGTATACGAAGGATAAACATTTGTGTGAGCGCATGGGACGTATCAAATTTTACCTGTTGAGTGGCAGGCATCCGCCAGGCTGCAGCAAATCTCAGAAAACTACACTCCTAAATGCCGTTAGGAATAACAAATATTAAGTTGATAGCAAATAGGTTATGCATATTGCTTCACAAATATATATACTTTAAGTTATATACTATACAAATAATTAAAGTATATATAAGTCCACCCATCCTCTTATATTAGATAACATTCAACCAGCGAAGATGATTCAGGGGCTTGGAAATATGGGTAAAACTGCAGTTTAGTACAACCCTCCCGGTATAAGTGCAGTTTAAACCACAACACGCTGGGTGATTTTAAGTATCCTGAACGATCCGTTCTCATCATAAGGAGTATTTCTAACCCCTACAACAGCTGACGCATATGAAAAATAACATAAAGGGGGTCTGGGGGGGTCGAAACCCCCCCCAGCGAGGGGGGTTTTGGAGGGAGGTAAGGTTCGTAATCAATGCCCAGGGTAGGTTAGTTAACTAGTAGAACATAGAACATGTTAAGAGAATGAGCCCTTGCCTAGAACACTACACTACCCGTATACTGAAACACTGCTGCCTGGGTGAATAGTTGTTTGACAATATATACGTTGTACCAAGATCAGAATTGGTATATATTGTCAAACAACTATTCACCCAAGGAGCAGTGTTTCAGTATACGGGTAGCTGGTAGTGTTCTAGGCAAGGGCACATTCGCCTAAAATGTTCTATGTTTTACTTTAATACTCCTATACATTCAATGTTTCCACCACGTTTTACCCAAGATCAGAATTGGTATATATTGTTAAACAACTATTCACCCAGGGAGCAGTGTTTCAGTATACGGGTAGTGTAGTGTTCTAGGCAAAGGCACATTCGCTTAGCATGTTCTATGTTCTACTAGTTAACTAACCTACCCTGGGCATTGATTACGGACCTTACCTCGCCGAGGGGGCTGTTTCGAACCCCCTTGTTATTTTTCATTTACGCCAGTTGTAGGGTTAAAGAAATACTCCTTATGATGAGAAAGAATCGTTTAGGATACTTAAAATCACCCAGCGTGTTGTGATTTAAATTGCACCTATACCGGGAGGGTTGTACTAAACTGCAGTTTTACCCATATTTCTAAGCCAATGAATCATCTTCGCTGGTTGGGTGATATTGAATAAGAGGATAGGTGTTTGGAAGGCTTTGTCTAGACTCAGTTGATAGGTGGACTTATATATACTTTAATTATTTGTATAGTATATAACTTGTCGTATATACATTTGTGAAACAATATACATAACCTACATCAACTATATACATCAACTATATACATCAACTTTGTCATTCCTGACATCATTTAGGAGTGTAGTTTTCTGAGATTTGCTGCAGCCTGGTGGATGCCTGCCACTCAACAGTTAGAATTGTATACGTCCCATGCGTTCACAAAAGCTTCCATCCTTCGTATACCTATTAGCTTCATCTCCCATGGCTGATATTACCTTTTTTCGCTGATAGGGTAGCTTCTCAGAAGCGGCGTGAGGCACAGCTGTTTACCTGTGTGACGTCGTCTGCCACGCGTGCGCAGTGACGCGTATTTGTGCAGTGTAGCTACTCGGTCTAAGGTAGCTGGTGAGATGGCTACACCGGGCAAAAAGGCAGGTGGCGAGGGGCATGGTGGCTACACTCGCCGTAACCCGTAAAGCCCCCTTCACATATTCCATAATCGAACCACGAAAGCGCCAACAATGCAATGCGCCGGGCCGTCATGGTCCTGGTTATGGATCCATCGTGACCGATCGTGACGCTCGTGACGCGCTCTGCCGAGGCCACGAAAAGTTAGTGCGTGCACTAAAAAATCGGGAAGCTGCCCAATTTCTGTACCCAACGAAGCGCTATCGTAGGTCTATCGTGACGCTATCATTATCTATGTAGCAGCTTCGTGACACTATCGTGATCGTCGTATGTCTATCGTAATGATAAGAAATCGTTACGCGCGCTTTCATCCCTACCTTGCCCCCCTTTTTTGCACCCCCTCTTTTGCACCCTCTTCCGCCTTCTCCCCCCTTTCTCATTCACCTCCACCCTCCCTCGACTCCCTACCCCCTACTCCCATCACCACGTGGTGACACCACCCTCCCCCGACTCCCTACCCCCTACTCCCATCACCACGTGGTGACACCTCCACACCCCTTTTAACCACTCACATCCCCACCAACACCAACAACGCCTTCTCCATCCCCAACCCCTTCCCCCCCGTTTCTTAACCAACACCAACAACCCCTTCTTTATTACAACCCCCCTCCCCCGATTCCCCCTCTTCTCCATCACCAACCCCCACCCCTGTTTCTCCCACCTTTATCTCTTGCCCCCCTTCCTTCTCCATCACAATGGCAACACCCACCCACGTGTGAGGCATGTTGCTAGCTAGCTTTTGACGCTATCGTGATACGTTCATGGCACCGTCATAGCACTGTCGTGGTTATCGTAGCTCTATCGTGACGACAAAATGACCGTTGATTTTCCATTCGTAACGTAGTCTTACAGATATCATGACTCCATCGTGACCATCTTGCAACCGTCATGACACATACGTACAGGCAGCGTGACATTGTTGTGAGACAATCGTGGTCTGTGTTTATCGTGGTCAAATTTCACGATAGCGTCAATAATCAAATTGGTGGCGCTATCGTGGTTCGATTATGAAATGTGTGAAGGGAGCTTAAGAGAAGAGTTTTCGTCCCGCTATCGTGCGGCACGATGACTGAGGCGGCTACTCGCAAGGCAAAATCTTGGAAAATGTTGCTAAGATTTTTATTGTGATATGTCCTCGCTCGCGCTTTGGAGCATGTTTCTGTGTTGCTTTGGTCTACATACAAAGTTGCTCCAGGAGGTCTCTTAGTTGTATTTGAATACAACATGGCTTCCTCCGCATCTTACAACCCAATTCGGACATTAACTCCCTCGAAATGTGAGTACCGTGTAAGATTAGGACATGAAACAAATATTAGGAAGTGTGTTAGGTGTGGCAGGAGAAGTACATGATATAAATACCTGGGTGAACATTGTAGAAACATGAAATATCGGTACGCTATTAATTTGTTACTTGGAGGTCCTCTCGATAGTTTAATTGTTCCATATGTGACCTGTTACGGAAGATAAGAGGCTTAAATATGTTGAATGGAGTGAGTTAGGTGTCATAGATGAAGCACATTTTGGAAATACTGGCGTGAACATCCAAACCAAATTATTGACAAACATTTGACTCATAAGTTTTAGGTCTTACTTGCACCTCTTAACCAAGATGGCTTACTTACACCTCATAACCAAGATGGCCCAAAAATAATTTCATCATACCAAAATCACTTTGGTATGAAAAACTTCGCGAGACAGGCCTGTCCTTCCTGACAGGGAGTGTAAGCGCGCACTTAGTAGGATACACCCTCCGTGTGGTGGGTGCGCAACAGTGACTACTGTTGCGCACGTCAATACACGTCGTGATTGCTCGTGAATGCGGGGAAGAGTGGCCATGGGGGTCTGCCCAAACCCGCTGCCATGGGGGTCTGCCCAAACCCGCTGCCATGGGGGTCTGCCCAAACCCGCTGCCATGGGGGTCTGCCCAAACCCGCTGCCATGGGGGGTTAGCGTGTTATCCCGGCCAAGAGCTCCGATAGGCGAAGACTGCTGGTTCCAACTCTGACAACTAGGTTAATACACACACACAGTCACACATACACACACACACACACACACATACAGTCAATCACACACACACAACCACACGATCTCCGGGCGGAGCGGAGAAAGATGGGTGGTCTCCTTAAAACCCAAGCCCCTGTCCATCCATCATTCAATGGGTGGGTGCCGGGTGTTAGCTGGGGATTTGTGACCCGCCTCCTGGGGAAACTCACGCCGACGTGAGTTTCAACAGGGGATGCTTGCAGATGTTGATCTAAAGAAGGCGTTTAACTCAGTGCATCTTGAGTCACTCTGGGATCTTCTGCGACTTCGCGGGATTCCCGTAAGGACTATTGGTTTGATGTCTGGTCTGTACTCTGGGACTGAGATTGCTGTGAAGTGTGGGGAGAGGTGTACACAGCTTCTTAACCTGTGAATACAGGAGTGAGGTAAGGGTGCGTCCTTGACCCATCACTTTTCAACACTTGTATGGACTGGGTATTGGGCAAAGTTGTAGATCAAAGTGATTGTGGAGCATCCCTCGGCAACACCAAGATCACTGATCTTGTTTTTGCCGATGATGCAGTAATCTTTGCTGAGTTGCTGGAGGTCCTGGTGATGGCTCTCGAGGCGCTGCACGAGGAGGCAAAGCCTTTGGGACTTGAGATATCCTGGCTTAAGACCAAGGTCCATGTGTTTGGAGGCTTACTAGAGGGAACAGTACAGTCTGTTCATGCGTGCGGCGAGGACATTGAGATCTTGGAAAGTTTTACATTCCTTGGTAGCGCAGTCCATAATGACGGCGGGTCACGTCAAGAAGTCTTACGGCGGATTGGCATAGCCCACGATGTTATGGACTCGCTCAGCAGGAGTATTTGGCGTTGTCGGTACCTATGCAGGAGGACAAAGATCCGGATCTTCAAGTCGCTTGTGATCCTTGTCTTACTCTATGGTTGTGAGACATGGACACTAAATAGCGACTTGAAGAGATGAATCGATGCCTTTGGTAATAACTGTCTTTGCAGAAGCATAGGGTATCGCTGAGATGATTACGTGTCAAATCAGCGATTGTACCGTGAGACTGAGTCGAGGCCTATTACCTGCATAGTCCGGCAGCGCCAACTTCGGCTATATGGGCATGTGGCAGGCTACCCTGAAACCGATCCTTCCTATCGGGTTGTATCTGTAAGAGACAATCCGGCGTGAAGGAGGCCAAGGGGGCGCCCAAAAAGGTCGTGGCTGGGGCAAGTTGATGTTTTTTGTCGAGAGCTGCTTGTTATGGGAAAGGAACCCGCATGGGGACTCACACGTGGTGACTGACCCCCGGGAGTGGCGTCGTAGTGTGGGCGAGGCGACGTGCCCCCCGGCGTATGCCCCCAATGATTGATTGATTGATTCTCGGGGTGATGGTTTCGACCAACACTAACCACTAAGGGTGAATGATAAAATGTCAATATGGCGACGGGGCCGTACGAGTGTAACTCAGGCCCTGTAAAGATACAACTATATATAAATGCGCCGCCTGCGTGGTATAGGGTTTGTATAGCGTGTCTGGCTGGTCTTTTGGTGGTCGCTCGTTCCTGTCAATTTTTGTGGACGGTAACTGAGAGATCTCAATAAATCAATCGATCTCAATTTCCTTACTCCTTGAGTATGGAGATAGGGTGTGTGTATGGTGTATGAGGTCACAGCATTACCCAACGATAGGTTACTACGAGCTATACAACCTATCTTCGGGAGGGTAAAACTGGCGATTGCGAGTCCAGCTCGCGTCGGAAAGACCGTGGGTAGGTGGGTGAATTAAGCAACACACACACACACACACACACACACACACACACACCACACACACACACAACACACACACACACAGTTAAAATTTAAAATTATTGTAAGCCTGCAATGCTATTATTTTGACGTAACCTTTATGTTCATTGGTCAGAGCGTGAGCCATGCAGCCTATGTGGCTGATCAGGTGTTGGCCGAGATGAGGGAAGGCTTTCAGACCCTGGGATCGGCCGTGAGAGAGGGCTTCACCACCACCAGAGACACCATCCTACAGTACTGCTCTAGCGATCCCCGCCAGCCGCCCATGCCGCCGCCGCCCACTTTGCCCAGGTTGGTAGATGCAGGGCACCGTGGGCAGAGGCGGACGCAAGGGGAAGTCCGCCTCTGCCGGGCCCGAGAGGGTAATGTCGTTGACTGGCATGATGCTCCGCCAGTGGCGCAGCGGACTGGCTGCCGGTGGTGGCTAAAGCTCCTCCTTACAGAGCAGAGTACGAGCGGCGTCAGCACCTCCAGCAGGCCGCCCGCAGACACCGATATAAAACTCGCTACTCTTACAACGTATACGTCCCAGCCGGCAGCAGGTGGGACAGGAAGAAGGGCCCTGGCCTGCAGCCTGGCAGGACACCCCAGCGGCGAGGCGAGAGGGCGAAGGCGGGTGGCAGGAGGCGGGGGCGGCGCGCGACACCCATCACACAACTGTGAGTGTTGGCCTCACCGTCCCGTCCCCACGGCCACCCGCCGCACGGCACGCTGCATTAACAGCACCCTCGTCCTCATTCCCTCCCCATTCAGTAAATAACACGATAAAGGGAATGTGATGTGGAATGGTCTAAAGTAATAATCCATAATCTGTGAGTGAGCTAACACCTAATTGTGCCTCAGAGGCTGCGGGTCGCGCGTGTCCGTCTGGACGCAGGGTGTGACTGGTGGCGTGTGACATACACAAAGGTGAGATGAAGCGAGAGGGTGCATCACTTTCTTTTCCCCGGCAGCACGAGCAACGGGAACCGTAGCAGTCGTTATGACAGATACGACGTGATGACGACGAGGTGCGGAGTTCAGGCGCCCAAGAGAAGGACTGTTCCGACCTGCTGGTGGAAGGCCACACTCGCTCAGGCGTGCATTCCTTCACCCCCTCCTCACTTCATCGCAGTTCCTACGGCCACGATTACTACAGCAGGCGAGTCAAAACGTGGTTTCAGTACTACGGTTAGTGGTCATGAACGTGAGACCTCAGCCACAGGTCGGTATGAGTACTCCGTGGTGTAGGGGAAGCACGCTTGGTTCACAACCGAGAAGTCCCGGGTTCGATCCCCAGGCGGAGCGGAAACAGATGGGGTTGTTTCCTTAAAACCCGAGCACCTGTCCACCCAGCAGTGAATGGGTACCGGGTGTTAGCCGGGGTTTGTGACCTGCTCTCCGGGGTGGTGGCTTAAGCCAACACAAAGCACTAAGGTTGAATGATAAAAATGTTGATATGGAGACGGGGCCATACGAGCATTGCTCTGGCCCCGTAAAATACAACCGATGAATACACACACACACACACACACAAACACGCACATATCTGCACACACACACACACACAAACACGCACATAACTATTAACCACCTGCAGTAACATGAGGCCAATACATAGCAGTTACTCCACTACCACAACATTTTCACTCCACGCACAGTAACATCAACACAGTACGGAGAATGTACGGAGAACTTCCAAGTATCAACGTGTCTGTCATTATGGGCAATATATATAATTATATATATATATATATAATTACCTATTATATACTATACTATTTATTATATATATTATATATATATAATATGTATATAATAATATACATACAGATATATATTATTATACTAGTACATATACATATATATATACATATAATACATATATATACATCATATACATATACATATACATATACATTATACATTACCTATACATATACATATACAATATATATATACATATAACATATAACATATACATATACACATTATATATACACATATATAATATACGTATATTATATGTATATGATAGACATATACATATACATATACTATACATTTATACACATACCATACACATCATACATATACATAATACACATACATATACATATAACTTAATACATATACCATATCATATATACATATTACCACTATTACTACATACATACATACATCTATATATACATATCTATATATATACATATATATAGATTAGACCATAATATATATATACATATATTATATATCTACATATATATATATATACATATATATATATATATCATCATATATATTACATATATAATATAATAACGATATATATATATAAATACATATATATATATATACATATATAATATATACACTTTTCCTATACTATATGATATATATAAAATTATATATATATTATATATATAATATATATATATACCTCTATTACTATATATAATATACAGTTTATTATAATTACAACACTATATATATAGTACTACAATATTACTATCATATAGTACATATAATAGCATACATATTATCTTATATATATATCATTATATATATAATATATATAATATATATACATAATACATATCCATATACATATACATATACCATATCATAATATACATATATATAATATATAGTACATATACATATATACATATACATATATACATATCATATATATATACATATACATATACAGATTATATATTCTCTATATATATATATATAACATAATATATATATAACATATAATATATAACTAATATATATATATTATCTATATATATACCACTATATCTACTACCTACATACATATATATTATATAATATAATACCATAATATTATATATATATAGTATATATATATATAATATACATCTACATATAATAATACTATACATATATATATATACTACCATATATATATATATACACTATATATATATATACATATATATATATATACATAATACATATACATATATAGAATATATATATATACATATATATATACTATATATATATATGTACATTATAATACTAGCATTAAAATATATCTATATATATATATATATATATACATATATATAATATGTATAGACTATATATATATATATATATAATACAATATATAACATATATAATATATATAATATAGATATATATCTACATACATATACATATATATATATATATCACTCATATATATACATCTATATATATATATAATATATGCATATATAATATAGATATATACTATTATATACATACTATATATATATCATACCTTATGATACTATAATATCATATATACATATATATATATACATATATACATATATATACATATTATTAAACCAAATAAATAAAAAAATATATTCCATATATATATATATAGATATACATAATATATATATATTACATATTTATATATATATAATATATGAATCTACACTAGTATATACTTATTATATAATCATATTATATATATATATACATAATATAATATACTATATACATAATATATATATATATATACATATATATATATAATACACATATATATATATATATAACATATATATATACTATACATATCTATATATATATACATATATATATATAAATACATATATATATATATATATAGCATATATATATATATACATTATAATATATATACATATATATTATATATAAGCATATAATATATATACTAACATATATTATGAGATTTATACAGATATATATATATATTACAGTTTATTATATATATACATATATATATTATATACAATATAGATTATATTCCCATATATTTATATATATACCATATATATTTACATATACTCATATCTATATACTATATATATATACACTATACTATCAATACCTATAGTCAGTACCACATATATAATATATATCATATTACATATACCATATATCACCTATATCACTACCTATATAATATAATATACAAACCAGATATATATATATAATATATATACATATATATATATATTATATATACAATATATAATATATATCTATATACATAGATTATATATATATATATAATATATATATATATATAGATATATAATATAATCTTATAAAAATTACTATCTGTATATATATATATACTACATATCTTACATACATATATACACTCATAATATATATTGATACTAACAACATCATACAATATATATACATACAGTATATTATATAACTAATATACATTATATTATTACATACATATATATAGACTATTACCATATATATCTACATCCATATATATATATATATACAGTATATATAATATTATAGATTAATACATAATATATATATACAATATACATATACAGATATATATATACATATATATATATATATATATATATATAGCATATATAAATATACATATATACTAATATATATATAATATATATATATACATATACATAATATATATATCACATATATACATATAAGAACATATAGACATATAACCTATATATATATACATATACAATATACTATATATATATATATATATATATAATATACTTATATATTACTATTACATATATATAATCATTATATATACAACTTAATATATACATATATATATCATATACATATATATATATACATGATATTATTAGCATATAATATATATATATATATATATACATATTATTTACATCTATATGNCCCCCCCCTTCTTCTATTTTTTTTTCCCCCCCCTTTTTTTTTTGTTTTTTTTTTTTTTTTTTTGGGTTTAATGGGGGGGTTTTTTTTTTTGGGGGCATTCCTTTTTATATTTTTGGGAAAATGTGTAATTTAAACGGGAGTAATATGAAATTTGTAATTAAAAAAGGAAATAAATTATATGGGGACGTGTTTTTTAAAAAACTGCCCTTTTAAAAGTTTTTGTGCTATTTCAAACACACACACAACAACACACACACAACAGACACAGACACAACACAACACACACACACAACACAACACACACACACACACACACACACACACATACGCACCACACACACACAACAACACTCCCCGCCACGAGGCAAGTGGATAGCGCGCTGGCCTGCATTATGGGGCCGGTTCAAACCTCACTTTCCGGGGTTTTTTCATGAAAAATTTTGGGGCGCTACTGTCTGCCTTGTCCAAGGGACAGGGTGTAAGACCCCGCATTACTCTAGATCGTTAAAAATGAGCCCAGGCCGCACCGGAAGGGTAAAAACTGGCGACGTGATTTGGCATCATGTTTTTTTTTTTTTTTTATTAATCTCAAGGAACGGGCCCAAGGGCCCCACAAAAATGGGTAACACAAACACGCTAGTGCAGCCCTATAAAGAAGACAGTAGAGAATAAAATATAAACAGAGGGGTTAGGGCAATTTAGTCGGGGGGGTTTTTTACTCTTCTTTGAAAAGATTTAAGTCATGGGAAAGTAAAAAAATAGAAACAGGAAGAGATTCCAGAGTTTACCAGTGGAAGGGATGAAAGAGTAAAGATACTGATTAACTCTTGCACTAGGAAGATGGACAGAATAGGGATGAGAATGAGTAGAAAGGGCTTGTGCGCAGGCCGCGGGAGGGGGAGGCATGCAGTTAGCAAGTTCAGAAAGAGCAGTGAGCATGAAATAACGGTTAAAAGAGAGCAAGAGAAAACCCAAAATTGCGGCGGTGATTTAAAGATTGAAGACAGTCAGTCAGAGGAGAGGAGTTTATGAGACAAAAGCTTTTGACTCAACCCTGTTTAGAGAGCTGTATGAGTGGATCCTCCCCAAACATGTGAGACATACTCCATACATGGGCGGATAGGCCCCTGTAGAGAGCAAGCAATTGGAGGAGAAAAAAGGACGCAGACGCCACAGCACACCCAACTTTTTAGAAGCTGTTTTAGCAAGAGATGAGATGTGAGATTTCCAGTTCAGATTTTTAGAAAGGGATAGTCCTAGAATGTTCATTTAGAAGAAGGAGACAGTTGAGTGCCATTGAAGAAGAGGGATAGTTATCTGGTAGGTTTTGTCGAGTAGATAGGTGAAGAAATTGGGTTTTTGAGGCATTAACAAAACAAGGTTTGCTTTGCCCAATCAGAAATTATAGAATATCAGAAATTAGGCGCTCGGTGGCATCTCTTCGTGATCACTTAGTTCCTGTTGAGTTGGACGTCTAATAAACGATGTTGAAAATGTAGGGTAGAATCCCAGCGTAGGAGTGGATAGGGCTTTGAGTTAGACTTAGAAGTCATTAATGAATACTAGAAAGAGAGTGGGTGATAGGACAGAACCATGGGAACACCACTATTGATGATTTGGGAGAAGAACATGTCCGTCTACAGTAGCTGCAATAGAACGGTTTGAAAGAAAACTTAAGATGAAGGTACAGAGAGAGGGATAGAAACTGAATGAGGGTAGTTTGGAAATTAAGATTTGTGCCAGACTCTCTCTCTCTCTTCTCTCTCTCTCTCCTCTCTCTCTCTTCTCTCTCTCTCTCTCTTCTCTCTCTCTCTCTCTCTCTCTCTCTCTCTCTCTCTCTCTCTCTCTCTCTCTCTCTCCTCTCTCTCTCTCTCTCTCCTCTCTTCTATATTATATATTATTATATAGATATATATATATATATATATATATATATATATATATATTATATATATATATATATATATATTTTATATATATATATATTTTAATATATATTAATATATATATATTATTATATATATATAATATAAATCCACTCTGAGCATGGAAATTCCGATAGACACAACCATGTCCCAAACCCATCGCACTTTTCGCACCAAAGCCCGCATCGCACTGATAGAGTCTGGCACAAATCTTTAATTTCCAAACTACCCTCTTTCGGTTTCTATCCTTCTCTCTGTACCTTCATCTTAAGTTTCCTTGCAAACCATTCTATTGCAGCTACTGTAGACGGACATTGTTCTTCTCCTAAATCTCTCAATAGTGGTGTTCCCCAGGGTTCTGTCCTATCACCTACTCTCTTTCTATTATTCATTAATGATCTTCTAAGTCTAACTCAAAGTCCTATCCACTCCTACGCTGATGATTATACGACAGGCGTGGGGCTGGGTTGAGGCAGGCGTGGGGCTGGGGTGAGACAAGCGTGGGGCTGGGGTGAGGCAGGCTACGGTGGTGGTAGGTGGTCTACCCCGAGGCACTTTGACCAGTGACCAACGACAGCAACAAGACGATTGGAGTTTGCACTCACATTGTTGTTTAAAATATGCTACTACTAAAAACATCAATACATGGGTCCGAAGGGCCCACAAGCACTTGTAATATACTATAGGAGTAGCCGTGTGTTTGTCTGTATGTCTGTCTGTCTGTCTGTCTGTCTGTTTTGGGTAGCCGAAACTGTAAATTCAATTTTTATGAGAGTAGGCTCAAAAAACCGCAAATAAATCTAAAGTGCTAAGCGGCTTGGTCCCATGTTGATTGAATAATTTTGAAGGGGGATTTTGGGCTAAAAACACATTGAGGAGTCTTAGATTACAGGAAGAAACTGTACGGTAACGTTTTGCCGCATTTCACTTACTCCGTAGACTCATGGACTTACCATTTGTGTGCATGCGTCTGAGTGTGTGTGTGTGCGTTTGCGTGTGTGCGTGTGTGTGTGCTTGGGGTCGATATTCTAATATACTCCACGCACGGCCAACTGTACATCAGCCTGTTAAGGGTTGACTGTGTTGATGCCGTAGAAATGTTGGCGCCCCGTGGAATCACACAGAACGTGGTCTACCTCGAGGCACTTTGACCAGTGACCAACGACAGCAACAACACGATTGGAGTTTGCACTCATATTGTTGTCTAATATATACTACAACTACAAACATCAATACATGGGTCCGAAGGGCCCACAAGCACTTGTATAGAGTGTAGTAAAGGCATGGGTAGTGGGTCCTGATTCCAGTTGTCATTTAACCATTTAGCAATCCACTGTCTAAAAGCAATTATCCCATTGGAAAGAGTAGGACCATGGGTTTTGTATATATGTCGTCAGTCAATTATACTCGGCTGCACTATCCTTACCCATTCTTCCTCAGCTTCTCTAACATCATCTGCAGAAAAATTGACAAAAATTCCTCTCAGTGACCATATTTTAGCACATGATAATAATCTACTAGTGACTCTTAAAAGCTTGTTATAAGAATTTAGGTTACTCAACTCGATGTCACTAATAAAAAAAAAAATTCCTTAGCACATGCCAGAGTGATCCGTGTTTCAGTGTTCAGAGTGAGCCAGTTTATCCGGCAATTCATGCTCAGTTCCTTGGCAGATTGGCCATTCAGATTGAGGTCTATGCAGGAACTCCGGCCTTTTTTGCCACATAATCTTTACTAAGCATTTGCGAGGCACGAGATATCGTCATATAAACAGCTATCTAGATTTTGAATCTACGCACCACCATTCTGAAGGAACGGATTTGTACTGATTTGTACCGCTATCCTTGATGCAACAAAAGTGTTAAATCCATTGGATTGATTATTTATGTATTTGAGCGCGTACTATAGTTGAATCATCAAGATGCATCACTGCCTTAAACTGATAACCAAGTTATCTTTCGATGCAATCCCGTAGTCTACAAAATAACTGCCCCACACAATTCTTACCTAGGTATTGTTTGAAAATACTATACGCATTGGCTGATCCACATAATTTACATGTTTTACACATCTCGGAAAAGAAAAATTATCTACTCAACATCATACACATTTAGCAAGAAATTTTGCCAATCTTTCACATCAGTATCAACAAGTGGTTCATGCCCGTAAACATATTTTTTACTACCAGCATCTTACTCCTTCATGATCATAGACCTCATTATTAACTTTGCTTTCAAGATGACAAGCAACAGGAACCAAAGAGGGTCATAGATACATGCTACTTGATACTGAACTATTATAACAGTTAGTTTTGTATTGTTATGTTACGTTTTGATCCTAGAGCGCCAATAGGCTATTATCTTCCCTCCTTAATTTTCTTATCCTCTATTTCCTTGAGGACTCGAGAGGACTTGAGGACCCTGAGGACTTGAGAGGTGGTATATCCTTCATATCTTGGTTGGTCCTGTGATGGTTGGCCCTAGCCCGAATTGGCGGAGGCTGGATTTTTATAGTGACACCTGTGATGGTTTTCTATGATGGATCATGCTGCCCCTTGGTGCCCTACGCCGCACTCGCAGTCGAAGGTGAGGTTGATGGGCTCCGTGTGGGTGTCTTCGACCACTCGACGATGACAGAAGAAGTTGTTCCTGGCGGGACATGAACTCGGGACCTTGTGCTCACAACTATCAGGCTCTTACTCCACCGAATTAAAGTTGGTCGAAAGAGTTGACCCCGTCAGGATTCGAACTCGGAACATCGAGCTCACCACCCCAAGACGCTAACCACTCTGCCTCCGCCTCCCCAGGTAATGTGGAAAAGTTCTCAGAGACAGATCTTTGGTCAGGTCAGGAGTGATGCGTACACCTTTGACCTATCTAGAATAAAAATTCTGTTTACTTTTAATACAGTCTCCGTATCTGAAATCACCCTACACGCTTCAAAAATATAAGCAACTGAGTGTAGTATATCATCCATAAATGTATTTTCCATAATAATTTTTGCAACATAACGGTATTCATCTTTCTTCATCTCAGCAGTGTATATCCAAGCCATGATGGCAATAGCGCCAGAAGGACTAGACCGGGAGCCCGGAAAGTCTGGTTAGCTGGGAAGGTAACACATTTTGTTTTGCCATCAAAGTATCACCTAGCATTGTTAAATATGGAGCTGGACGACTTGCAGGCATGCTGTGCTAGATGTTGCCAGAGAGTGGATTAAATCAACTCCAAAATGGATATAGATCAGCTTTGGATAGTAACCCATCTTAAATACCTGTAATTGGGGCTTTCCATAACCCAATGTATGAAATATGGTTGATGACAGTAGTTTTCAGTATTGGGTTACCACTGCAATCAATCAATCATTTGGGGCATACGCATGGGGGTGCGTCACCTCGCCCACCCTACGACGCCACACCAGGGGATCACCACGCGCGAGTATCCATGCAGGCTCCCTTCCTATACCAAGCAACTCTCGACATGAAGCATCTACTTGCCCCAGCCGCAAGCCTTGTGGGCGCCCCCTTGGCCTCTTTCACGCCGGATTGTCTCTTACAGATACAACCCGATGGGAAGGATCGGTTTCAGGGTAGCGTGCCACATGCCCATATAGCCGAAGTTGGCGCTGACAGACTATGCAGGTAATAAGCCTCGATTTAGTCTCACGGTGCAATCGCTGATTTGACACGTAATCATCCCAGCGATACCCCATGGTTATTCGAAGAGACTTATTATTAAAGGTATTGATTCGCCTTTTCAAGTCGCTATTTAGTGTCAATAGAGTAAAACAGGGCTCACAAGCGACTTGAAGATCCGGATCTTTGTCCTCAATGTCCTCGATGATCCAATGACCTCAATGTCCTCGCCAAACGCATGAACAGACTGTACTGTTTCATCTAGTAAGCCTCCAAACACCTGGACCTTGGTCTTGAACCAGGAGACCTCAAGTCCCAAAGGCTTTGCTTTGCCTCCTCGTGCAGCGCCTCGAAAGCCATCACAAGGACCTCTAGCGACTCAGCAAAGATTACTGCATCATCGGCAAAAACAAGATCAGTGATCTTGGTCTTGCCGAGGGATGCTCCACAATCACTTCGATCTACAACTTTGTCCAATACCCAGTCCATGCAAATGTTGAAAATAGATGGGGTAAGGACGCACCCTTGCCTCACAACTGTATTCACAGGAAAGAAGACGGATACACTTCCTCCATACTTCAGAGCAATCTCAGTCCCATAGTACATACAGACCAGTCATAAAACCAATAGTCCTTGAAGGAATCCCTTGAAGTCGAGATAGCGGGATATAAGTTATTTCACAAGGACAGGATTGGAAGGAGAGGCGGAGGAGTTGCACTATATGTCAGGGATACATTGCAGTGTTGTGTTAACAACGTTATAAAAACGAACGCTAGCATAGAGTCGATATGGGTGGACATTAGAGAAGGAACTGATAAGAAGGTATTGGGTGCAGTGTACAGGCCTCCAAACGTATGTAGGGAAGATTCAGCTCTTATATGGGAGGAAATAAGCAGGGCTTGTAAATATAATCGATTATGCGTGGTAGGAGACTTTAATCTTAGGTCAATTGACTGGGATTTAATTATAGGAGACAATGACGCGGAGGATTTGTTAAAACTAGTTCAAGATAACTTCCTAACGCAAGCAATCAAGGAGCCCACTAGGGGATATAATATTCTAGATTTATTACTAGCAAACAGGGATGATTTAGTTACTGAAGTGGCAGTCGGAGGTACGTTAGGAAAAAGCGATCACAGTTAAATCAGATTTTGTATAAATTGGGAGGTGGGAAGAGGAATCGATAATACGCATAGAGTACATGACTTCAGAAAGGTTAATTATTTAGGATTAAGAAAACACCTGGAAGAGATTAACAGAAAGGCTAATTATGTAGGATTAAGAAAACACCTGGAAGGGATTAACAGAAAGGCTAATTATGTAGGATTAAGAAAACACCTGGAAGGAATTAACAGTGACAAGAGGGAGGGGGAGATGAGATCTGTGGTCGAGACGGAGGGGGGTGTCGGTGAGGTCAACGCTGAAAGGGATTATGATACCTTTGTCAGCAATTTAATTGAAGGTCAAAAACAGAATATTCCTTATAGGGCGATAAGATCAGGGAAACACGAGTCCAAATGGATGACTGAGTTTTTAAAACACAACATAGGGGTTAAAAGGGATATTTATAAGAAAGTTAAGGATGGGCTGGTGAATATAGAGCAGTATAACGAGATGGCTAGAACGGTAACAAAAATTAAGAAGAGCAGCGAAGAAGAATTATGAGATTAAGGTTGCAGGGAAGGCAAGGACCGATCCTAAGGTATTTTTTCAGGTTTATAAAACAAAGACTAGGAAATTAGTGGGGCCATTAAAAAATAAGCAGGGGGAGATTATAAGCACGGCAGAAGATATGTGTAAAATTTTAAATTTTTATTTCTTAAGTGTTTTTATTCAGGAGGATAAACAGAAGATACCTGATAGTGAACAGAAGTTTAGACGAGAGGATGATGAGAAACTCAAAGATATTGTGATAACTAGGGAAATGGTATAAGAAGGTATAGACGGAATGAAGAATTTTAAGTCACCAGGACCAGAAAAGTGTATCCCAGAGTACTAAAAGAATGAAAAGGGGTTGTTAGTGATGCGTTAGTGCATATTTTTAGGAACTCGATTGATACAGGGGAAGTGCCGTTAATGTGGAGGAAGGAAAATGTAGTTCCCATATTTAAGAAGGGATATAGAGGATTAATGTCAAATTATCGACCCGTTAGCCTGATATCAGTAGTAGGTAAATTATTGGGAGCTGTTATTGCAAAAAACATTAGAGAGCATCTTGAAAAGCATAGTTTGGTTAATGATTCACAACATGGTTTCACAAAAGGTAAATAATGTCTCACTAATTTATTGAGTTTTTATAGGTAGGTTTATGAAACAGCAGATAATGATGAGGATTATGATATAGTATACTTGGATTTTAGTAAGGCATTCGACAAGGTGCCACATGGTAGACTCTTAAATAAGGTTAAGGCTCATGGAATAGATGGGAAGGTTCTTCGTTGGATTAGAGCTTGGCTAAGTGATAGGCAACAAAGGGTTACAATTAATGGTTCTAAATCTGAATGGGGGCAGGTAACGAGTGGGGTTGCACAAGGGTCTGTTTTGGGTCCATTACTATTTTTGATTTACATCAACGACTTGGGTAGTGGGATTAGTAGTGATATCAGCAAGTTTGCGGATGATACTAAGGTAGGTAGGATTATTAGATCACAGTCTGATGTAAATATTTTGCAAGGAGACTTAGATAAATTAAATGATTGAGCAGATAAATGGCAGATGGAATTTAATATTGATAAGTGCAGCGTTATGAATGTTGGTAGAAAAAGTCCTGGTAATAGGTACACCATACGCAATGTATCGCTGAAAAGATCAGAGGGTGAGAAAGATCTGGGAGTGCGGATAAGCTCAGACCTCCGTCCTAGGAATCAATGTATTGAGGCTAGAAATCGAGCCAACAGGGTGTTAGGATTTATTAGCAGGAGTGTTAAAAGTAGAAGTGCTGATGTTATTCTAAAGCTTGAATTGGCTCTAGTCAGACCTCACCTAGACTATGCCGTTCAGTTTTGGTCTCCGTATTACAGGGTGGATATTGCCTTGTTAGAATCAGTGCAGAGAAGGATGACCAAAATGATTCATGGAATGCGTAACTATAGTTATGAGAAGAGATTGAACCTATTAAATTTACACTCACTCGAGAGGCGTAGAGTAAGGGGCGATCTGATTGAAGTTTTAAAGTGGTAAAAGGGATACAATATAGGCGATGTAGGAAAAGTTCTTAAGGTTAGTAAGTAGGGTAGAACGAGAAATAACGGATTCAAACTGGAGAAGCGTAGATTTAAATAGGAAATTGGGAGAAACTGGTTTACAAATGAGGCGTCCCGCATTAGAAGGGCCGCTCGCGCCAAAATAAGAAAGTGAGAAAAATGCGTTCAAATTTTGGCGAACTTCTGACAACCATAACTTTCTTATTAATTATGCTATGACAATGAACTTAGTCTCAAAATAACCGGTAGGCAATCACAATCACGATGGCCTCAAAAAATGTTCGAGATCGTGATATTCACTACCAAATTTTTGCATAGTTATGGCATACTGTGTTATGGTTTCGGAAGTTCACCGAAGTTTGAGTGCTTTTTTTTTTTTTAATACTGCACAATAATGGTAATTCGTTAATATTGGAACATAAAAAACACAAATAACAATATAACAATAACATAAAGTGGAAAAAATGTTGAAGAAACAGTGCGTTGGCTTAAGGGCCGCTCATCCAGTTACCCTCTAGTAGTAGTAGGAGTAGTAGTAAAACTACTAGTAGTAGTAGTAACTATTAAAAAAAATTACATCTTATATTACTATCACTACTACTAAAAAAAAAAAAAAAAAAAAAAAAAAAAAAAAAAATTAGTAGCAGTAGTAATTTTTTTTTTTTTTTTTTTTTTTTTAACCACCTCCATCCCTATTAGAACTGTGTAGTGAAAACACAAGTTCTGCCTTTCACAAAAAAAAAAAAAAAAAAACTAATGAGAAAACGTCATGTTTTCGTAATTTCAGACCACGGCCAGAGACCATAGTCTGTTGCTGCGTAATGCGGACTTGTATGAGACGCGTACCAGTCTCGAAAGAGATGCGTGGGAACCAGGCCTTGGAAGATACAAAAGATAGTTGTCGTGGCTCGCTATTTGGTTGGCGCGGCCGTAACTAATGACTATTTATTATTAGCCTTATAATAACAATCCTGGCGTCGCGGGTCTGCAGGCTGACCATGAAAACAGAATCATGCTGCACAGATAAAAAAAATAAAAATAAAGTAATAGATTATGAAAACAATTATTACATTTTTAATTACTAGTTGTTTACTGGGGAGGTTGAACTGTGTGTGTGTGTGTGTGTGTGTGTGTGTGTGTGTGTGTGTGTGTGTGTGTGTCCTTTGTTATTTTTATTTATTTGTTTATTTATTTAATTTATTTATTTATCGTTCAATACCAAATTTCTTTAGTTTCAATACCAAATTTAAGTCTAATACCAATCACGGTGCTTCAATACCAAATGGATTTTTCAATACCAAATTTACCCTAATTTGGTATTGAAAAATACCAAATGCCAACCCTGCTCCCATTATCTGAGAGCGTCCCGTTATCAGAGGGGAGGGGAGGGGAGGGCTCTGATAGGCCGATCCTCCCTTCACTGGAGTGAGCGGCCCATCTAATACGGAATTTCCCCGAGGAAATTTTCCGAATTATAACGGCCACTCATCCTGGATGGGCAGCCCTTCTAACGCGGAATATTTGCTCAGCAGCGTGTTACGTCTGCATCGATGGTCGACTAAACATAATATTTATTTTCTCCTTGTAAAGATGTTCGACCTTACTGACAGGACACTCATCCACTCCCAGACGAAAGTTAAGACCTCAATAGAGTGATATACACTGTAATATCGATTTTGGCAGAATGGTCTGAGCGGCCCTTCTAATGCGGGACGCCTCAAATATGGTGGTGAATGATTGGACTGGACTAAATCGTCAGGTGGTAAATGCGGAGACAATTGGGGTCTTTAAAAGGAGTCTGGATAAATTCATGGATGGGGAAGGGAGGTGGATATAGGTAGAGTTAGGTAACAGCAACTACCTCGTGTAGGTCTCACGGCCGCTTGTAACTTCCTTACTTTCTTATGTTCTTATGTAAGTCGCAGAAGATCCCAGAGTGAATCATGCTGCATTGAGTCAAACGCCTTCTTAAGATCAACATAGGCTGCAAGCATAGAGTACTATACTCTAGTACTCTATGGCTGCAAGCATCCCCGGTCGAAACTCACGTCAGCGTTCCAACAGGACACGAAGCGCTAAGATACGGGCCGTTGTTGGCTTACCAGTCGTGAACCTAGACTGCTGAGGTCTCTGATGCTTCAGCAGATGAATGCGGATCCGTGGCAGCAATAGATGGGCAAGCACCTTGCCTGGCACGCTAAGCAGTGTAATGCCGCGGAAATTGTTGCAGTCCTGACGGTCCCCTTTCCCTTTCCAGATAGTGACGACCAGCCCCCTTTCCCAGTCAGGAGGAATGGTACCTGATTGCCACATGGCAGTCAGGACAGCATGCAACCTGCGGATCATAGCCTCACCCCCAGCTTTGAGGAGCTCCGCACTGATATTACAGACACCAGCTCCCTTTCCACCCCTCAACTTTGCTACAGCCTCTCTGACTTCATCAAGAGACATTGCGGTTTCGTCAATGGGAGTCTCGGCATCCACTGCCCGTAATCCAGTGGTGTGAAGCTGCTCAATTGGAGGGTCCACCGTGAACAACTGCCCAAAGTACTCAGCCCAACGAGCCATCTGCCCATCCATGTCAGACACGAGGCGCCCATCTGCTGCTCGAATAGCACTCGCCCGAGATGGAGAATTGGAACGGAGCTTCTTCAGGGCTCGGTAGGCGGGTCGGAGATCATTAGCGTTCAAATAGCCTCGACATCCTCAGCGGGAAAGAGGACTCCTGACAAACCTGTCCTTATCTCTCCCCAGGGAGTGTTCCCAGTCCTGCGTGACAGTGCCCTGTGACGGTCCGGTTGTCGTGGACCAGTAGGCTGTTTATGAGGTTGCAGTCCGCTTTTGTTTACTAAACAGAATAAAACAAGGAGTGCGCATGCGCGGAAGGACGAATTATTTATTTAATACATTTATGTAAAGGGCCTATTTCATCCCTATATTGGCTAACCCCTCTCCTGTAAATCTCCAGCCATGTTGTCGGAGGAAGCCACGCCTGCGAATATTTTGCTGATAAAAGTCTTGTTTGTAAACTTTACATCCTTGCATGTGCAAAGTAAGGCTACGCCGTAAACACAAAAATTCTTTTCTCAAACGTTGGCATCCAATTTCCTATGTAAAATGGAATCTAAGACGATTGTATTACTTCCATTTTGCATTTGAGCAATTCTACTATGCAAAATCGCACCTTTTATATTGACACCCTTATCAAATAATGCTTAAATGAGGTACGCAGTGTCGGTTGGTCCTGTTATTGCATCATGCACCAATATGAGTTCCAAATGGACTAGCTGTGTAAGCTCTTCTGATCCGTTGGTTCATTCATGGCACGACACACAGTGTCACAGCATCTCCGTTGGACTAGAAACGTGTCATCATGTCCTCTTAGACACTGAAGGCAGGTCATTGGTTCTCCCGGTTGTGGGCCGAGACCGGATGAACCCGTCTCTGGCCTGCTGGGGGCCCCCACCACGTGCTTACCGCAGGCCTCTGTCACCTGCTTCACGACTCTTTCAGTGCTCTGGAGTGTGGATAGAGAACTCCGGAACCTCGTTACGGCTTGACCAGGATCCCTGGATCTGATACCCGGACAAGTGAACAGGTGGAATGCCCGGCTCGTCTGCACCTGGCCAGGCTGCAGCTGATCAGTAGTCTGCCAAGATCGGTGGCTGACAAGTTCAGCTGGGTGTGATGCGAGTCGTTCACTGGTGTCCCCATACTCCTCGCCAGCCCTCAGCTTCAAAATCTGGGGTCACGGGGAAACCTGCGGTCGTCTCACTCTGGACTCGCCATCAGCGAAGAGGAGGAACATTCTGAGTGTGCGAAAACCATGCTCCTGTCCGCACGTAGAAGGTAAGCTGTTACGACCTTCTTGGGCTGCGACCCTCATCACTCTGAGCTGCGTGAGGATGTGCTTGGGGGCCGTCCTAGTCTGTGGTGAACCTTGATTAGTATTTAAAGATTTGAAGTACACCTGCAGGCAGTACTTGACTCCAGGATTTTCCAGGATGTTAAGTCATTGCAAGTCATTCCATCTTTTCTGGTCCACATGTACACGAGCGACTGGGCTGTGCGTGAGCATCGGAGTGGGGACACCTATGCCACACTTAATCTCCTGCAGCGCGGACGGAGGAACGCCCCGCTTCACAGCCTGGACCAAAAAAAGGGGGTGGTAGGAGACCTGCTGGTCAGGGACAGTTGACCAAGGATTTCTACTCCGGTATCCTGTGAGATCTTCAACCGCCTGGCATTCCCCTGAACTCTGCGTTTGTACTGCATCTCATGCACGCTGGACAGCAGACTGACACAACTGACCCGTGACGCCAGGTCAGATGAAGGTAGGCCCGTCGATGATGGTGATAAGGTGGCGCAGGGGCACACGCGTTTGGTTGCAACACGCATTATACTCCAGAAAAGCTTGCGTCCAGCATCTTCTCAAATGGGCGTGGAGTACCATCCTTCCACCACGTGTGGCCTAGTTGAGTCACCTTGCAGACGATCAGTGAGTCGTTAATGTCACCAGCAGATCATAGAGAGCCTCTGAGGCACCTACTTGAACGGCAGGGCTTCTAAAGTGGCACCGGGTCCCTGGTACAAGTACCAAAGTACCTTCCAGATGGATCGCTGTCACGAACACATGATCCTCCCTGATCAACCTTGTGTGCCAAGTTTCCCATAGCTTTAGGCACCCAACCGCCTGGTCTTGTCCTACCTTCCATCGTAAACACAATCACAACTATTTTGGGTACCATGGTGGTTCCCCTGGTCAAGGTCTAGCCGATGCCATGGCATCTGCCTTTGGCCCTCCCCGCTTGTTAGGATCCGCAGACACGGTACGACATGTCGGAGAGAGGTGGCCGTCAGCAATAAGGTCCGGAGGGAATCCAGAAGCCAAGGCAGAAGCAGCAGTGGGCGGAACGTCGAACCGGATGCTTGCCAGCGCCAGGTTCCGGGTGGCATTGTGTTTCTTTTGATGGCCGGTCCAAGTTACTGCATCACAGAGGGTGCCAGGGACCCAGCCTCTCCCTGAGAGTCGGTCTACCAGGTATGGCAGCTCCTGTGCTCCTGCCTCTTTCCTCTGAGTGGCCAGGGTGAACGGACTTCCTCCGTCCCATCCTCAGAATCTGGTGATCTTCAGCTGGCCCATGGAACATCGCTCCTGCCAGCTCAACACGTCTGGACCCTTTTCATCTTTCTGCATCTGCATCTTCAGGTAAGCCTCCTTTCTAACTGCTTCTCTTTGCTGCTTTCACTTCTCTATGCGTCTCATTCTGGTCGACCCTGTTCATCATCATTGCACTCTCCTCCCCAAACTTTGATCTATGGTGTACAGCACTCCAGGTCTAAAGTAGGGACTTTGCTGGCCAGGGGGCAGTTACGTGTGCTCTCGCATGGCACAGCTGGGGGCTGGAGCAGTGGGATTCCTGGTCCTTGCAGAGGAAGATCGTGTGAAGGCAGGCCGTTATGTAAAACCAGCCTGTCCTATATTCTTCTCCACGAATTCCTTTACTGCTTTAGTTTGCTCTGTCTCTCACCATTTCACTAACCTTCTTCCAAAATGATCTATCCTTCTGGTCACGGACCGGTCAATAACAACCACTGGAGGTGCATACTGGGCGTTTGATCTCTTCCATTGGGCAAGCACCATGGGGGTCAGATCCTTCGCAATGTCTCTCACTGGGTAACCCCGCTTGTCAACACCCTCCCGGATGCCGCTGAGTTCTATGAGAAGAATTACCCTCTTCATCACGCCGCGATACGTATGCACCTCACTCTCAGCAAACTCTCGTCCACCGCCAACAAAGGCGGCCAACTTGGATCCAGAGCTCTGTCTAGTTGGGCGGGTTTCGGACCCACTTTGGTTTACAAGGAGAAGCCATCCTGAAAAAGACGATCAAGAATTGATGATAGGTGCAAATGAAGCCGTTACTTTAGCGGGGCTAAGCTATGTTTTGCATATAAATATAAAAGTCCATTTTTGCATAGCAAGAAGTGCTCAAGCCAAAAAGTTGAAGCGGACAAACCACCCTTAAAATTCAATTTTACATAAGAAAACACCCTGCCAAATTCCAAATAATCTATATTTCACTTTTCATTGGACCTACGGCTTACCCTAAATTGTGAAGTAAACTCCCCCCCCCCCCCTTCTGTTGATAAACGAAGACGGATTTGTTGTCCTAGGATGCCTGGGGATGCATTAGTTGATCAACAAGTCATGTTAGGTACTTTACAACAATTTACTAAAAAAAATCGCCTACGCGCATGCGCAATTCGCGTTTTCTTTAGTTAGTAAACAAAGGCGCACTACACCTCATAAATAGACTGCACGTCCCACGACACTGGTTCCCAGCAAGCCTGGCAGCACGACTCCCCTCGATATTCTCCACCGTCTCCGTCGAGGCAAATCACGCCTTGACCTCGGGCGTTCCCCAATGCACACACTTCTTGGCAGCCTGGTGAGTTTCATGTTTGAAGGTATCCTACAGTTCTACAGGGTCCCCAAGGGCACCGAGCACATCAAACCGATTTGAGACTGCCACAACATACTCATGGGCATATACATGTCAAGTCCTACAGTTTCTCAAGATGAAATACAGTATGGTTACCTTGTGAGATTCTTCTGGACTTGACATGAACCTAAGTGTAGCAACAACAAGTATGTGATCAGTTGCAAAGAACTCAGCACTCCGGTAAACCTTGCAGTTCTGGACGATCCTCCAATGAGTACTAACGAGGATATGGTCAATCTCCTTAGCTAGCCTTCCGACATTACCATACCATGCCCATTGTCCAGCGGTGCAGCTCTGGTCTCTGATACCAGGAACCTGCAATTCTCAACCTTCCGGACCTCGCAAAATTCAGAAGCAGAGAACTGTTAATGTTTCTGGTACCGGATCCATGGGGACCATCAACAAATAACTCGTAGCCATCTCTCACAGTGCCAGTAGTAGCATTGATGTCGCCCAAGACAATGAGTGTGTCCCGAGGAGGACGCTGGGCTAATACAGAGTCGGGTTTGACGTAGAACATCACCTCTTCAGTTTCACACACCTCGGTAGGAGCGTACACTGCAACAAGAGACATGAAACCCAGAGTGTGTTTCATCCTCACCCGCCAGGCGACTTGAAGATCCGGATCTTTGTCCTCCTGCACAGGTACCGACATCGCCAAATACTCCTACTAAGCGAGTCCATAAAACCGTGGGCAATGCCAATCCGCCGTAAGACTTCTTGACGTGACCCGCTGTCATTATGGACTGCGCTACCAAGGTATGTAAAACTTTCATAGCTCTCAATGTTCTCGCCGCACGCATGAGCAGACTGTACTGTTGTACTGTACTGTCACCTAGCAAGCCTCCAAACACCTGGATCTTGATCTTAAGCCAGGAGATCTCAAGTCCCAAAGGCTTTGCCTCCTCGTGCAGCGCTTCGAGTGCCACCACCAGGACATCCAGCGACTTAGCAAAGATTAGTGCATCATCGCTAAAACAAGAGCAGTGATCTTGGTGTTGCCGAGGTATATATGCTCAACAATCACTTCGATCTACAATTTTGCCCAATACCCAGTCCATACAAGTGTTGAAAAGTGATGGGGAAACGACGCACCGAAAAGTGATGGGCGCCTCGTGTCGGACATGGATGGGCAGATGGCTCGTTGGGCTGAGTACTTCGGGCAGTTGTTCACGTTGGACCCTCCAGCTGAGCAGCTTCACACCACAGGGTTACAGGCAGTGGATGCCGATCCTCCCATTGACGAAACCGCACCCTCTCTTGACGAAGTCAGAGAAGCTGTAGCAAAGTTGAGGGGTGGAAAGGCAGCTGGTGTTTGTAATATCAGCGCGGAGCTACTGAAACCTGGAGATGAGGCAATGATCCGCGGGTTGCATGCTGTCCTGACTGCCGGACTGCTGACAGGACTGCTGTCCTGACTGTAGCAATCAGGTACCATTCCTCCTGACTGGAAAAAGGGCCTGGTCGTCCTTACCTGGAAATGGAAAGAGGACCGTCAGGACTGCAACAATTACCGCGGAATTACACTGCTCAGTGTGCCAGGCAAGGTGCTTCCGCATCTATTGCTGACACGGATCCGCAGTCATCTGCTGAAGCATCAGAGACCTCAGCAGTCTGGGTTCCTGCCTGGTAAGTCAACAACGGACCGTATCATAGCGCTTAGTGTCCTAGTGGAACGCCGACGTGAGCTTCGACAGGGGATGCTTGCTGCCTATGTTGATCTAAAGAAGGCGTTTGACTCAGTGCATCGTGAGTCACTCTGGGATCTTCTGCGACTTCGCATGATTCCTGCAAGGAGAATTGGTTTGATGACTGGTCTGTACTCTGGGACTGAGAGTGGTGTGAAGTGTGGGGGAGGTGAATACAGGAGTAAGGCAAGGGTGGGTCCTTGCCCCATCACTTTTAAACACTTGTATGGACTGGGTATTTGGCAAGGTTGTAGAACAAAGTGATTGTGGAGCATTCCTCGGCAACACCAAGATCACTGAACTTGTTTTTGCCGATGATGCAGTAATCTTTTCAGAGTCGATGGAAGTCCTGGTGATGGCTCGCGAGGCGCTGCACGAGGAGGCAAAGCCTTTGGGACATTGGGTCTTCTGGCTTAAGACCAAGGTCCAGGTGTTTGAAGGCTTACTAGATGAAACAGTACAGTCTGTTCATGCGTGCGGCGAGGACATTGAGACCTTGGAACGCTTTACATACCTTGGTAGCGCAGTCCATAATGACGGCGGGTCACATGAAGAAGTCTTACGGTGGATTAGCATAGCCCACGGTGTTATGGATTCGCTCACCAGGTGTATTTGGCGTTGTCAGTACCTGTGCAGGAGGACCAAGATCCGGATCTTCAAGTCGCTTGTGATCCCTGTCTTACTGTCTCGCAGTATCATGTCTTCTTCTTCTGTCTTATCTTCGCGTCTGTCTTCGCAGAATCATGGGCTATCGCTGGGATATTTACTTGTCAAATCAGCGATTGCACCGTGAGATTGATTCAAGGCCTATTACCTGCATAGCCCGTCAGCGCCAACTTCGGCTATATGAGCATGTGGCACGCTACCCTGAAACCGATCTTTCCCATCGTGTTGTATCTGTAGAAGACAATCCGGCGCCAAGGGGGCGCCCACAATCTCGTGGCTGGGGTAAGTTGTGTTTCTTTTCGAGCTGCTTGGTTGGGAAAGGAGCTGCATGGGGACTCCCGGCGTGACCCCCCGGCGTGGCGTCGCAGGTTGGCC
>JACEEZ010006334.1:0-78014 GCA_016584305.1 Chionoecetes opilio | reverse complement strand
GGGAAAAAACTTCCTCCTTTTTACAAAATGCCTCCCTCCTCCTCTTCTTGTGACCTGCATCGCTTTTGTTTGGTATTTTAGGTATTATTTTACGATGGCACCAAACTTCCTACAAAATTTGGGGAGCATGGTTTTGTTTACCTATTGTATTCTAAGAGACATTTTCTCTGAGCTTTCCGTCGCAAATCAATAGTTTCGGAAATATAGAACATTTTAGGTGGGGGGAGGAATATGTCTCCTTGTTTTACAAAATGCCTCCCTCTTCCTCTTCTTGTGACCTGCATCGCTTTTGTTTGGTAGTTTATTAAACTTTTATTATTGGACCCAGTTAGGAGGGTAAGGGGGGCGTTACGCGAATATTTCCGAAAAACATCAAAATATTCCAAAATAATATCATGCCTAGTTGAACACTTGGGCAAGCTTGTAACAAGTATTATAAAGAAAGAAGAAAAATTGAAAGAGTTATGGCTGATTTTCTAAACCTCCCCTCCCCCCCGAAAAATATCTGTACAATTGTTTTCATGATATTCACTGGCATAGACAAACTGGCACCTCTCAGTCCCTCTTTGTGAGACAAAGAGGTCTGAGGGCCGTCTCAAGGCCTCAGTAGTGAGGGAGAAGACCTATCTACTGAAAATTTGCCTTTTTCCAGTTTTCCTTTAATAACTTCGCCACTATTGTACCGAATTTAATAAACATATATCATTGGAAAGAGGAATAAAGATGTAATTTGCTCACCTTTGATTTTTTTTTATTTGGATAAAAATTTGCAAATAATAGCAAATACATTTACGAGATAAAAAAAACTTAAAAAATGCTAAGCACCTTCGGGCGTGTAATATCCTTTATATAATATAATATATATATATATATATTATATATAATTTTATATATATAAAAATTATATATATAAAAAGGGGACCAGGTGCCAAAAGCTCTAAATTGGTTGTTTTTTAGTCTAAATAAAAATTATAGATGCCTGGAATGCTGTTTAGTTCAGTGAATGTAGATCAGTATGACAAAAAACTTTAACTGCTCATAACTTTTTTCCCTCACTAGTGGTGAAAATTTTCTATAAACTCTAAAACGGTTTGACTTATTCCCAATCTGATTAAAGCATTTGACAGAAGCATGCAATAGGCAGTTTTGGGAGTATGTTCATCGCTCCAAAATGCACGCGACATTAATAACGAAAAATCTATGGTAAAATTCAGTAGACGAAAAAAAAAAAAATTAAATCCAATTTCACTGCGACAGCAAAAATCATACTTACAAATGTAGAGGAGTGATTGTGTTATCGAGTGGTATAAGCAATTGACATATGATCATTTATGAGGAAGGAGATAGAAATTAAGGTTTGCAAAAAAAAACCCAAATTTAATAAAAAATATTCATGTAAAGAAAGTAAGAATCCTGTCGTCTTCAAACTTGGCCAGGAATACTGCATAATAATGTAGTTTTTCGTGTAAAAATCTCGGGGGGATCGGAGCCATATTTAAAGTTTAACTGAACGCCCCCCTTAAAGGTTAGGTTAGGTTAGGTTAGGTAAGGTAAGGTTCAGGTTAGGTTAGGTAAGGTAAGGTTAGGTAAGGTAGCCACGGGTGTGCCTCCGAAACAAAAGCGATACAGGTCACAAGAAGAGGAATAGGGAGGCATTTTGTAAAAAAGGGAAACTTATTCCTCCTCCCACCTAAATGTTCTATATCTCCGAACTATTGATTTGCGACGGAAAGCTCAAAGAAAAAAGTCTCTTAGAATACAATAAGGTAAACAAAACCTTGGTGGGGTTCTTGACTCTTCGGTCATCATTCTTGGATGATCGTCAGGTTCACACGTCTCTAGACTTAGAAGAAATCCAATGAATTTTTCCCTAGATCTAGGGATTTTTTTCAACACCCCCTGACTCAAAAACTATGTGGTTGCGACGCATATTTTGTACCCAGCCAAAAACCGCATTCCCCAGGTCCCCAAGCTTGTTTTTGTGGGGGAGGGGGAGGGGAGTATGGGCAAACACTAGAATAATACCGAAATGAAATATATTTTCCCCAGATCTAGGAATTATTACAACACCCCTAACTCAAAAACCATGTGGTTGCGACGCATATTTTGTAGCCCACCTAAAAACGTGTAACCCGCTTCGCTCAGTCCCCAAGCTTTTTTTGGGGGAGAGGGGGGACTGTGGGCAAATACTAGAATAATACCCTAAAATCTTCCCCTCTAGGCTACACAACAAGTTTATGGTAAAATTTTGGTAGTGGGCTTTCACCGATTTCGAGGCCGAAATTTAGTTTTTTATGATAGTTTTGATGTGTATTGAATGAATCTGGCACTCATTTTTGTCGGAATTTTGTTTTTGTGTACAGGTGTGGAGGGGATGTCTGCCCCGCAAACCTTGCTCCTCTTTGCACTGCCATAGTATTGATAATTTCTTTTTTCTTAATATCATCTGTTACTAAACCAAACCTCACCTCTAACCTAACCTAACCTAACTTAACCGTGGGGTTAGGTTAGATTAGGTTAGCTTAGTGAGTTAAAGGTAGGTTAGGTTAGTAATTTTCATATCTCTTATACACTCCTTCCTACTAAAAGCATCTTATATCTCCGAATGTAGTGATTTGCAACGGAAACTCATTGAGAGAGTGTTTCTCAGGATCCATTAAGATAAACAAAAACCATACTCCCAAATGTGTAGAGAATTCTGGTCCTAGTGTAAAATTTACCAATGGTGCTTTTTCAGATGGAGATATTTAGGTTATAATGGACGAACTGAATTGCGCGTCGCTACCGCTGTTACTACTTACGTTTTCTATATATTTTGCTCAGTATCCTGTGCAGTATTATCCACTTCCGCGTAACCTTTAAAACTTACATACATATTGTAGAAATTATATAGTTGTCTAATAGCACATACAGAAACACTCCTGTCCAGAGGCCCCCCCACCCTTTAGCCCTTAGGAGGTTAGGTTAAAGGTTTGGTTAGGTTAATAATCTTGCTGGGGGTTGAGGGGGGCGTAAAATTGGACGAGGACTGCGCGGTCATTTTTTGAGACACTGACTAATTTTCCCTGGTGTAAAATTGGTGCTTTTTCAGATAGATATTTATATTTTCCGGAAAGCTGTTAAAAAGTGGGGGGTTTTTGTCACCAAATCCTAGGATCGCCTTTTCCATTAATACAATGTATCTCCATCAAGAGAAAGCACTAAAACTTTACCAGGAAATAATAATCAATATCTCAGAAACCAGAGAAGTGAAGGAATTGTATGAAAACAAGTGTGCCCCACCTCGCATTTGCCAGCATGCCTGCCAGTCGCCGAATGGTCCTCTCTGTCCCACCCTGCCGGGGATTATTATCCTAACCAAACCTAACCTGACCACCTAATGGGAGGCTCCACCCCTTTTGACCCCCTGACGAGATTATTAACCTAACCGAACCTTAACCTAAACTCCTAAAGGGTGGGGGGCCTCCAGACGGGGAGGGTGTGTCTGTATGTGCTATTAGACAGCTACATATAATTTCTTCAATATGTAACTATATAATGTTTTAAAGGTTACGGGGAAATGGATTAAAACTGCACAGTATCAACCAATCATTGGGGGCATGAGCAGGGGGCGTGTCGCCTCGCCCACCCTACGACGCCACTCCTGGAGTCACCACGCGCGAGTCTCCATGCAGGCTCCCTTCCCATACCAAGCAACTCTCGACAGGAAACTTCAACTTACCCCAGCCATGAGCCTTGTGGGCGGCCCCTTGGCTTCTTCACGCCGATTGTCTCTTACAGATACAACCCGTTGGGAAGGATCGGTTTCATGTAGCGTGCCACTGGCCATATAGCCGAGTTGGCACTGACGGTACTATGCAGTAATAGGCCTCATTTAGTCACACGGTACAATTGCTGATTTGACACTAATCATCCCAGCGATACCCATGATTCTGCGAAGACACTATTTCCAAAGGCATTGATTTGCCTCTTCAAGTTGCTATTTAGTGTCCATGTCTCACAACCATAGAGTAAGACAGAGATCACAAGCGACTTGTAGATCTGGATCTTTGTCCTCCTACTCAGGTACCAACAACTCCAAATACTCGTACTGAACGAGTCCATAATACTGTGGGCTATGCCAATCCGCCGTAAGACCTCTTGACGTGACCCGCCATCATTATGGACTGCGCTACCAAGGTATAAACTTTCCAAGATCTCTAAATGTGCTCGCTGTACGCATGAACAGACTGTACTGTTTCGTCTAGTAAACCTCCAAACACCTGGACCTTGGTCTTGAGCCAGGAGACCTCAAGTCCCAAGGCTTTGCCTCCTCATGCAGCTCCTTGAGAGCCATTACCAGGACCTCCAGCACTCAGCAAAGATTACTGCATCAATGACAAAAACAAGATCAGTTATCTTGGGTTGCTGGAGATGTTTCTAAAATTAAACTTTAAATCTTAATTTTGGGCCCCAATACCCAGCCCCATACAATGTTAAAAGTGGGGGGGAAAGGGACGTACCTTGCCTTACTCCGAAATTTCACAGGAAAGAAGCTGGATAAAACCCTCCCCTACCCTTCACAGCACTCTCGCCCAGAGTACAGACCAGTCTCAAACCAATAGCCCCCCTTCCCGGAAAACCCCCTCGCGCCGCAAAAGATCCCGGATTGATTCACAAATGCACTGAGTCAAAAACCCTTCTAGAGAATAAACATGGGCCTGCAACCATCCTCTGTCGAAACTCACTTTGGGGGCCGTTCCCCGGGCCCACAAGCACAGTTTTCCTAGCAAAAAAAAATACAAAACTAATTGAAAAATATTTATTAAAAAAATATACAACTTTTTCTTACATGAGAAAATAATAATTTTTTTACTTCAGTTTTTCAGAAGGGGGGGAAAGGAGGGGTTTTTTTTACAAAGGTTTAAAAAGGGAAAAACCAAAAAACCCCAACAGACCAAAGGTCCTTCCCATGACTGTTTGTTTTTAACTACACTACACAACTAGATATAAAAAGGAAAATGGGAAAGTAAAAAAGGGCTCCTCCCCCCCCAAACCCATTTTTTCCAGCCGAAGCGGGCCGGAAATTAAAAGTTGATACCTTTCCCAAATATAAAAAACGGGCGGGGAATTTGAAAGGAAAATTTTTGGGAAAGTTTTAATCTAGGGGAAAACTACTACTATGTTTTTGGGGGTGGGTTTTAGGGGCTTAAATTTTGGGGCCCCATTTTTATGTTTTTTTTTTGAAATGGGGGGGGAAAAACAGTGGGGGGGAAACGGGGTTTGGGGCGCCTTGCCTGGCGCTTTTCTTGGGGGGCACATTTTAATTCAGGCCCCAGCTCCTTTCAATCGACTGGGGATTGTGGTTTTTCCATTTGGGCGGGCCGACCTTTTAAAATGCCCCCTGCAGCAGTGCCCCCCTGGTCCCTTTAAAATCCCAATGGTGGTCATAACTGGCAGGACCCTTGCTGATCCAAAACCCGTCACAGGCCCGAGAGTATAGGGGTAACCTTTAAACTCGGGCTATCTGTGGGGTGTCAGGGAGGCCCAAATGTAGTGTTGGTGGGGCCAGGTGGAATTTAAGGTGGTGCGGCAGCCTTGCCGGGGCCCACTTTTTTTGGGGACGAAGTCAATCGGGCCCCCCACTCCGTTAAAATCCATGTGGTGTGCATTTTCCCAAGTAGGAGGGCCGTAAAACTTTCAATCCCCCCGCAGCGTGCCCCCGGGTTACAAAAATCCCGATGGTGGTCACAAACTGACAGGCCCTTTCCTGAAACCAAACCCGCCCACCGGTCAAAAGTTATAGTAGTAAATGTTAACTCGGGGCTGTCTAAAGACTTGTGGGGGGGGTTGTGTAGACGCGACTCAAAATCTTTTTCCCGCAATGAGAGTAAGCACCCAGGGGCCCCCGGGCGAGATAAATTTATTATTCCGAGATAAACATAAACAACCGGGGTTTTTGTTTTAAAAATATTTATCAGGCGTTTTTTTAAATGATTCTATTGTTTTTTGATTTTTACTTGTCTGGGGGGCAGCCCTTTCCATACTTTTAAAAACAAGGTTTTGGGGTTAAAGTACTTTGCCTCCTTCTTACAAAACCTTTTTCCTGCTTTTTTTAAATCCGTTTTTTTTCTATTGAGCTTGACCGGTCAAAACCCGTAAAAAGATTTTCTGGGATTCGTTCGTAAATCCTTTGAGGATTTTAAAGACTTCGTAGATCACCTCTTTTTTCCTTCGTTTTTTTAAAGGGAATAAGCAAAGTTTTTTGAGCTGATTTTCGTACGATTTGTTACCAATCTGGGTCTCATTTTGGTTACCTGTGCTGTTTTTTTTCTATTTTTCTATATCCTTTTATAATAAGGTGCCAGAACTGCACACAGTAGTCTAGGGGGGGGCGAAAAAAGCCAGTTAAAAAAAAGATGAGTATCATTTTTTCAGATTTAAAACCCTGAAATTTTCGCCCAAAAAAGCCAACCAATTTATTTGCATTTTTACTACCTATAATTTGGTTATTCGGTTTGAGCCCTTTTAGAGATTATATGCCTAAATCTTTTTTTTAAATCAACCTTGGGTTGTTGGAAATCATTCATCCGTAACCCTTTTTTGAAAGGGTTTTTTTATTTCCAATATGTAAAACATGACTTTGTCAAGGTTTAAAATTTAATTTTTTCATGTTTTTGAAACCCTTTCTGGGTTTCGTGTTTAAGTTTTTTAATGAGTTGGCGCCGGGGATTCTGTAAAAGGCCCGTGTTTGTGATTTTCGTGTCATCAGGGAAATTTCGATATCTGCATGTATTCCCTCGTCAATGTCATTTTTATATATTTTAAAAAACGGATTTTGGCCCCCAGAACTGATCCTTGAGGAACGCCACTATTAAACACCAACCCTCGTTTTTTTCCCGGCCCTTTCCCTTTCCCGGGTTTTCCCGGGTTTGCCGGAAAAAAATCCAGGTCCGGGGATTGTTTAGAGCCCGGGCAAATGCCTGGGGCCAGTCCCTAAAACGCAAAGTTTCCGGCGGTCCGAGCGTTTCCTGTCACCCGGTCAGTGTTTGCACCTTTCCGGGGCAGGGGGCAAACATGCTCAGCGGGTTTGATTGTTTTCATTTTTTGCACCAAAACGCTGTCATCTTTTCCTCACCTGTGCCTTCCTGAGGAAGGGCAAGGCCCAAATTTCCGCGCCTGTTTTATAGCATCTAGGACATCACCAAAGGGGTTTTATAGTGTTTCCCCCCCGGGGTTTTTCCCCGCCAGGCCCTAAAAAACCCAACCCACAAGTGACGTAAAAATCCGCTGCGGGATGTTGATTTTTTGGCGGTTTTCCCGGCAGGGAAACCTAGGAGTAGGAAAAACGTCCCGGGGGGGGGGATATGGCCCTCGAAATGTTGCGATTCCCGACTTCTGTGGTTTTCCCGGGCCCCGGCTTTTCCCCCCATTTTTTCCCGGGTAAAACGAGGGGTTTTGTATATTTGGGCCCCGTCAGAAAAAAATTTTCCCAATTTTTTTACCCCCAAAGGGTTTTTTTTACGTTTGACGCCATTTTTTTTAAACCAATTTTGAAAATGGCCTTGGGTTTTAAATGGGGCTTTTACTTTGCTAATGGAAAAAAGTTTAGGGAACCTTTTTTCCGAAACCTTTTTTTAAAATCGAGGTAAACTACCCTTTTTAAATCCCACTTGTTGTCTGTCGTACATTTTTTAAAACAATATTGTAAAAAACAAATAATTTTTAGAGGCAAAGGCGTTTTTTTTCTGAATTCCCTGCTGCGAATCCCCTTTAAATTTTGTCATTTTCCCCTAAGAACTGAACGTTTTGTCTCATGATGGAAAACCATTAAATTTTTCCCGCAACGATGTTAAAAAATGATTGGGGGGATAGTTTTCCGGGCTGCGACCCTTTCTTCCTTTTTTTAAAAATGGGTTGAAAATTACTAGTTTCCCATTTGCACGAAAATTTTCCGGGGGTAATTAAACCTCCATTTGGTTTACTGTTTTGAATCCCACAAAACTGTTCCTTATTCTAAAATTTTTATCACTTTGGGTTCCCACAGTACCAAATTTTTAAAAATTCTTTTTAATTCAAATAAATTTTAAAAATAAAAGTGGGGAAACATCTCAGCAGGAAAACATATACCATATTTTCCGGTCCATAAACGCCCCCCCGCATAAGACCACCCCTATTTTTTCAAGGTTTTGAGAAAAAAAAAAAATATTTGGGGGGTTTTTGGGGAAGGGGGGGGAAAATTTTTTTTTTAAAATTTTGCAAAATTTTTTTAAAAAAAAAAAGGGTTTGTAGGGGAAAGCAAATGTTTAAAGGGGCATGTACCCAAATACAAAAATACACTGTGGGAGTGAAAGGAATGAAAAATCTTTCTAGTCAAAATTAAGGGAATTTACAGGGTAACCCAAAAATCGGGGGGGCATAATCATAAAAAATATTTGCAGGGTTTCCCCCCACCAATTTAAAATTTTTAATATTATCTTTCCTATGCTTGGTTGATTTTAATGGTTTTAGGTTAAAGCCCTTTGGGCTTTTTTTGCTATGTTTTTAGACTTTGTGGAAAATTTTTCAGTAAAGATAAAGGTATTATTTCGGGGAAATGGGGTTTCAAAAATCGTAGGGCTCTTACCCCACATCATCGTGTAGCTTTTTTCATTTTAGTATTTTGGGGCCCCATTTCCCCCTGGTGCAATTGAATAATAAGGCATTACACTAGTCCCCGGGAAAAACGCCGTTATTTCAGCCAGGAAATTAGTTGTTTTAAAACAGTTTTGTTAGAGTTTGGGGGTTAGAGGGTTTTGGGTTTTGGTTTTGTAACAAAATGATTTAGAGAAAAAAAAAAATTACCCATTAAAATGGCATTGGGGCGTAGCTTTTTTTTCGGGGGGGACCTGGAGGGGCCCGGATGGGCCCCCCCCCCCCCCAACAAACACATAAAAATAAACAAACTTTGAATTTTCCGACAAAAACGAAAAGCCAGATTTTTCAAACACATCGAAACTATTCAAAGGACTAATTTTTTGGCCTCTAAACGGGGGTTTTCCCAATTTAAAAAAAAAAAAAATTCAAAAGAAAATATTTTTGGGAACACTGTAAGGTAACCATGGGAACCCCCCTTGTTTTATTTTTTTAAAATTTTTTGGGGGCACCATTGGGCGGGATTTGACGATATTTTTCCCCCGGGTTTTTCACCTATGACTCTATCAAGTCGGGAAAGGGGTTTATTAGTCTTCTTCAAAAGGGGGTAAGGTGGAAAAGGGTTGGGTTTACAAACCCAAATTCAAAGGGGAGGTTCGGGCAGCCGTCCCCTTTTGGGGGGGGCACACTATTCCCTCTCGGGGGTTTCCCTCATTTTCGGCAGTTCCTGCTCACCCCTTTTAAGCAACATGGTTGCCTTTAAGGCCCAAAGGTTTAAAAAAATTTGCATTAATAGGGACTTCTGTTGGATGAAGAAAAAGGGGTTGAACTCTAAAAACCTGGGTTTTTGGGGAAAAATAAGCCTTGAGAAAAAGACAATTTTTTCACACGGCACCCGTCCCCATTACGTTAAAAAAATTCTTCCCCAAAACCGTTTCGTGACAGGACCCTGATGGATTTGGGGCCTGCCGGGGGCGCAAAACCCTTTTAGTGGGAAAAGTCTATTTGTTTGAATGTAAGAAAATTTTAACGGATGTGAGGACCCGGGTCCCATGATGGGATGGTGTGATTCGGCCCCTTTAGGCGGGCGGTTTTGGTTCCGTGATTGGGCCCCGGGCTTGGTGGGCCGTGGGGGAAGACTTTTTCCCACGGTTTCCGTTTCAAACCTTTTTACTAGCACTCCCTTTTATTTCGTTTTCCTTTTCCGTAGAGGTACAGGGTGAGGATTGTGGGGTCCCAAAGGGGGGTACAAAAGGGCCTATTAAAGTCCCTATCCCCCCCTTTCTTTCCACTGGTTTGCGGCGCTAACCACCCCACGGGACCTTTCACACCTTTCATCGGTTTAGGGCCCCCCCCCTGAGGGATCAGGATTTGAGGCCCCGAGGGGGACCTTTCCCTTTCCCTTTACTTTTCCTCTGCCGAAAACAACTGCAACTCAGCCAGGGAATTCAAGGGTTTCATCCACCCCTACCCCCAGAGACACAACGCCACGCCCCTCTTGTCTCCCAAAGGTTTTACCCAAATTTTTGCCCCCTCAAAAAACAAAAAAGCACGACCCCCCCTTTCTCCATCCTTTTTTTGTATAGAAAAGACTCCCCAAGATCCCCACCCCCCCTCTCAACCCCTCACAAATCCTTAAAAAAACTTTAACATGCCCCTTTGTTTCCACTTTTTCCCTTTATCAACAATAAATTTATTCCACGAAGATTCCCCCAAAAAAACCCTCACCTTTTTTTGCCTCCTTTTTTACCTCTCCTTTTCCAAATGTTTTTGTCAACCCTTTTGTGGGGGTGAGTCGAATGCGGGTTAAAATTTGGCGCATCTTTTTGGGGATGTTTGTCTTTTCCATGGGGGCGGGGGGGGGAGTCCCGAGCGGTTTCTGACCCATGGGGGTTCGGGAAGGGGTCGCCGAGTGAAGAATCCCAGTGGGAAACGGCCCGACCTGAGATATCAGGGGCGTTTTTAAATGGAGAGCACCCGCGGGGGGTGGGTGATGGGTTTTCATCTGACAAAGGCCATCTTGCAGAACAAACGCTATCCTTTTGCCCCAGCTCTTTTTTTTCCTCTTAAAAATCCAACCTTTTTTTTAGTATTATGATTAAATGTTGATAAAAGTTAAAATTTTTTGCTCGGGGGACTACTTTCTCAACACAGATCACTCCAGAAACCCCCTTTTGTAATATCCACTGGGGTGTTCTGCATTCTCTGCCCGACCTTTTTCATTCGGTTTAATTTTTGCCGCATTAGACGCCGGGGGAAATTTGCATTCCTTTTTAAGGGAAAAAAAATGCGTCTTATGCGCCGGCAAATACGGTAAGTGTTATTTTTTAGTGTTAAGAGTTTGATACCCAGCGACCGTGATGACAATTTGGATTTGAGCTCACATTTTTTTCTTCTTAATTTTTTTTTTTTTTTTTATGTTAAAGCCTATAGCGCCCGTAGGCTATTATGTTCTTTTCCTTGACGGCTCAGGTGATTGGTCCTGCAATATTTTTGAGGGTCGTGATGGTTGGCCCTCGCCCGTTGGTGGCGCAGGCTGGATTTTGATAGTGACACTTGTGATCTTTAGGTGAAGGTCCGTTAATTTTTTTTTAATAGTTAAATCGTTAGAAGTTCACACTTCCTGTATTTGCTACGTCCGTCTTGCCAACCGTCTCCGTGACGTCACTTCCTGCTTGTGTGACATTGAAAGACGTGCGTCTGGAGGCAAAAGATTCGGAGCCTCCAATTCTTTTGGCGGGCTGCGTGAGCGGTGGTGCCACAATTTATAGAACATTATACGTAAACTAAGTTTTGCAATATCAAAATAATGCTGTTTCCAAGGTCTGATTTAAAATATATTATTATCAGTGATTCTGGAAGACAATATTAGTAAAGGAAGACATACATGATGTGGAAATATTGTGTCCCGCTGCTTGAAGGCGGAACAGCGGCACCGCTGCTTGAATGATAAGCTCGACCACCACCACTACCTCTTGTGTATTTTAATGCGTTATTTCTCGTGTTCTCTAGTTGAACTAGTTCTAACCCTCTCACGTGCCCCTCTAGTAGCTACTATATACCATCCTTCCTACAGCATCATGCTACGCCATCAACTACCTATTACAGGCCGTGTAATAGGTAGTAATTATTTAGTGACTTGAAAAATACAGCCACGACTGCGATATGTGGAAACACTTGTGGACCCCGCTATACAGATTCCACTTGTAAGCTTTGCAATAGACTGTTGTCAGGGGATTGTAGCGCTATATAAAATAGGCCAGGGAGTGAAGGGGGATACAGGAAAATACCTTTTATCCGGATACCCAACAACCGGAATAACCCAATAACCGGAATTTGTGGCAGGTAAGTAAATAGTATTAAAAAATAAAAAAGTAACGAAATATTTAACTTTTAATTTTGCCGCCGTAGACGTGAGCGCCACCTATCGCCACCTGTTTATTCCCGCCATAATGCGCCATGCGCTATGATGATAATTCAGTGTTTATCAGTCCGTGGGCAAGGTCAGTGCTACCCGACGACCGGAGTGGTATTTTGAGTCATCCCACATACCCCCCAACACACCACACACCCACACATACCACCCAACACACCCACCCACACATACCACCCGTGTATGTGTGTGTATGTGGGTGTATGTGTGTGGGGTTGTGTGTTGGGTGGTATGTGTGGGTGTGTGTGTTGGGTGTATGTGTGTGTGTGTGTGTTGGGTGGTATGTGTGGGTGGTGTGTTGGGTGGTATGTGTGTGTGTGTGTGTTGGGTGGTATGTGTGGGTGTGTGTCATACAATACAAACAATCATACAATATTATGTTTATTTTTAGTAAATGCATCTTTCGTAAGTATACTACCCATTAACCGGACTTTTCCATTAACCGGCTACCTGGAAGTCCGGATATATCCGGATAAAAGGTATTTCTGTATAGTGAAGGAGTAATAGGTGTGTCATGGGTACAAAAGGGAGGAAGTAAGGAAAGCAAGGAGGTTTTATACTGCAATGTTTTCTGATATGAGCGAGCGGGAGTGATCGACCAATGAGACGAGGTAACATCATCGTGATGTCATGGTGACGTCACGATAACAAGACGGACGTAGCAAATACGTGAAGTGTGAACCAGGCTTAATTGTTACCGTGTATGTAATGTTTTTTCTCCTCACTATGTTAGTTTCCAGTTTTTAATAAAACAGATTGCTGTATGAACCTCTAATTTTAATTAGATTTTTTTTTTCTTAATCTATTTTCAGAATTGTTTTAATTTATCAGCATGCAGTCAAAACTCAAAAGGATAAAGCAGCATCCCGTACGGCTAGCGACACAAAATTGTGGTTTTGTGACTTGGCTACCAAATAATGTAATAAAGCTAAAATAAATTCTCATGCTTGCGAACATTTGCGTTTTGCATTTTGTCCCATTTATAATGTATTGAAATTCAGTGTGTATTAGCTATATACATTTATTACAGCTATATAAACTTATGATATGTGTAACATCAAAATGATTAACACTACATGTAAACATGTATTTAGGGTCGCCAGGCCAAGCCAAGATTGTATTTAGGGTCGCAACCAGAAAAGTTTGGGAACCACTGCCTTACAGTGTAATATCTTGGTAATTTTTTGTTATTGGGCAACCACCGATTTCGAGGCCGGAACTTAGTTTTCCTGAATAGTTTTGGTGTGTTTTGAATTAATCTGGCTTTCGTTTTTGTCGGAAATAAATGTTTGTTTACATATGTGTGTGGGGGGGGGAGGGTGCCCGCCCTGCCCCTCCAGGCAAGCCCCACAAACATTGCCAAGCTTCACACTGCCAATGCCATTAATATTCGATTTTGCCATGGCAAATGGGGTTCAAAATACACAGAATGAAGAAAGATACACGATAATAGAGGTAAGGATCCTAGGACTTTTGAAAGCCCATTACCGAAATAATACCATTATCTTTACTGCAAACTTTTCACAAAGTCTAAACACATAGCAGAAAAGCAACAAAGGCATACTTACAACATGAAATCAAAGCTAAATGTCATAGGTAGATAATATTACAATATCAATTCGTGGAGCATCCTGCAATAAATGATGACCGATTTAAAAAATTGTAAATACAGTACGTACATCATACAGTACTGTATCTCAAGATGTCAGCTCCATCACGCAAGGGTGTCTCCAGCAGGAAGGAATGAAATTGAAGAGCCTGAGCCTGCAAGTAAAGGTCAAAAGGACAAAAACACGACTTTATGCGACTGAGGATATGCCGAGTGTAAGCAAAGAGATGGAGTTATAACAGCAATATGCGAGATACATTATTTTTTGCTGACTTTCTGTATAAATGTTCACACAAGAGGTTGTGAGGGCATGATATGCCGAGTAAAAACCAAGAGATGCAGTTTAGGGGAGGCAGTAGCAGAGTGGTTAGCGTCACCGGGTGGCGTTCTCGAAGACCCGAGTTCGATCCCGAGTGAGACCCATAAATCCACTTAAAATATTTCTGCACCGTCGAGTGGCCTAAGAACACCCACATGCCTGTCCATTAACTCTACCTTCGACTGCGAGTGCACCGGAGGACATGGGGCGGCATGAGCCTCTAATCAGGCGTCACTATAAAATCCTGCCTGCGCCACCACGGGCGAGGGCCAACCATCACAGCCCTCAAGTGAGCCTCGAGGGCCTACCATCTGAGCCACGGAGGTCACTGCCTACAGCGCTATAGACATAGATGTTAAAAAAAAAAAAAGTCTTTGCCCTGCCGAGTTATATCAAATTCAGAGTTATACAATACCGAGTTAAAAGGGGTTTTTTACTGTATAATTTGTCATTCACATTCACTGCACTGAATATTATATATGGGTACATGCTCAAAATCACTTGTTTGCCCTTACAAAACCCTTTTTTTAATAACTTTTTATAAATTTACGAAAAATAAATACAGTCAAACCTCGATATAACGGACCTCGATGTAACGACTATTGGTTTGATAACTGGTCTGTATTCTGGACTGAGAGTGCTGTGAAGTGTGGGGCAGGTGTATCCAGCTTCTTCCCTGTGAATACAGGAGTGAGGCAAGGGTGCGTCCTTGCCCCATCACTTTTTTAACGCTTGTATGGGGCTGGGTATTGGACAAGGTTGTAGATCAAAGTGATTGTGGAGCATCCGTCGGCAACACCAAGATCACTGATCTTGTTTTTGCCGATGATGCAGTAATCTTTGCTGAGTCGCTGGAGGTCCTGGTGATGGCTCTCGAGGGGCTGCACGAGGAGGCAAAGCCTTTGGGACTTGAGGTCTCCTGGCTCAAGACCAAGGTCCAGGTGTTGGAGACTTACTAGATGAAGCAGTACAGTCTGTTCATGCGTGTGGCGAGGACATTGAGATCTTGGAAAGTTTTACATACCTTGGTAGCGCAGTCCATAATGACGGCGGGTCACGTCAAGAAGTCTTACGCGGATTGGCATAGCCCACGGTGTTATGGACTCGCTCAGCGGGAGTATTTGGCATTGTCGGTACCTGTGCAGAAGGACAAAGATCCGGATCTTCAAGTCGCTTGTGATCCCTGTCTTACTCTATGGTTGTGAGACATGGACACTAAATAGTGACTTGAAGAGACGAATCAATGCCTTTGGTAATAAGTGTCTTCGCAGAATCATGGGGTATCGCTGGGATGATTACGTGTCAAATCAGCGATTGCACCGTGAGACTGAATCGAGGCCTATTATCTGCATAGTTCGTCAGCGCCAACTTCGGCTATATGGGCATGTGGCACGCTACCCTAAAACCGATCCTTCCCATCGGGTTTTTATCTGTAAGAGACAATCCGGCATGAGGAGGCCAAGGGGGCACCCACAAGGCTCGTGGCTGGGGCAAGTCGATGTTTCTTGTCGAGAGCTGCTTGGTATGGGAAAGGAGCCTGCATGGGAATTCGCGCGTGGTTATCCCCGGGAGTGCGTCGTAGGGGGGGCGAGGCGACGCGCCCCCCGGCGTATGCCCCAATGATTGATTGATTGATGTAACGGACATCGGATATAACGGACTCCATTTGCGTGATTTTTTTTTTTATATATTTTTTTTTTTTTTTTTTATTTGTATATATATATATTTTATTTTTTTTTTTTTTTTTTTTTTTTTTTTTTTTTTGCATATTAGACCGCTTATCGCCGCTCGAATTGTCAACTCAATATTATTGTATTATTTTCTCATTTTATTTTGAATGCTTGGGTTTTAAGGAGTTTTGATGTATCACATATTAAGATATAATATTATAAGGAAGGAGCCTGGTGTTGCTAGTGATTTAGTGGTAGAAGGTGTGTATTGTTTAAAATAGTGACTATTAGTGTTATGGCGTGGCCGCTGCTATGTCTCCCTGTCACCTCAACACCCTAAATCACCCTTATCTAAGGTGACACGCAGTGTTTCACTGACCTAAATAGTGACACGTGTATAGAACTGCAGTTCACAACCATATAATATATATAATAATGAGCATTAGTCATGATAATAAGCAATACCTTTGGAAGCCACGGCTGAATCTGGCTCGTAGTAATTTGTTTACCTTTCACTAGAGCTTGAGCTTGACTAGCTACACGTTCTGGTTGTGTTTGTGATTATTTCTCATTTATTTCACGTGTAGGAGCGAACCAAATTCAGCATGTAGTGCCAGTCACTGTTTACCTCCCAACATAGCTACACAGTCTGGTTGTTTGTAATTATTTCTCATTCATTTCACAATTTTTCCGGTTTTTTCATATATTTTTCCCCCCTTGGGAAAATACCCTCGCTATAACGGACAATTGGCTATAACGGACTCCTCCTCCCCCCCTTTAGTCCGTTATATCGAGGTTTGACTGTATGTCCTCAAAATCAAAACACTAATCATTTTTTTCTTCTCAAAATATTCCTGTAAAATACGGATGCGTCTTATGCGGAGGTGCGTTTATGTGCCGGCAAATACGGTATGTGTTTTTTTTAGCTCTGATGTTTGTGAACTCTTCCTTTCCTTTTTCTTTTTTCTTTTCCAGTGTTCTCCCTTCATTCTCCTCATCACATTTGTTACATTCCGTGACTTAAGTTTTGCGAATAGTCTATTCCAAAACTCATCTACATATATGTGCCCAGCAAAACTCCTTATTGTCACCAGAATCTTGTCAAAAACAAATCATCTCTTCTAGTCTTCCATGTGTGTCAGTCATCCTTCTCGACCATCTCCTTTGAAGTCCTCTTAATCACCAGCTAGAGCGCCATAGTATTGTCCCACCTTTCCCATGTCTTTCAGATGGTGTTTATGTCGGTGGTGGTGCTGCCGATGCGGGTCGGGGGTATTGTTGTGTGCGTGCTAGTGGCCTACGCGTTTGCTTCAGCAGGCTTGTGGGGGCTATCCAGGGAGGATATCGGCGCGCGGCCCTTAAGTGGATGGCGGCGGTAAGTGTTGTTCTTTGTTTATTTTCTCCACGTCATGTGTTAGTTGTAGCTATAGAGCGAAAAAGACTGGGAGGAATGGCTTGCATAAAGTATCGAGTCAATATTTGATAAGTTATTCATTTATCCAACTTCGTGGTATGTGTTTTGATTCACAATTTTTGCATTGAATTATTTTATTTGTGTTTTTAGCAATATATGTGGTATATTGAAAAAATATGTTTGGCTGTTTACTTGTTTATCTGTTTTTTTATGTGTATGTTTTTTGTGTTTCTGTTCACAATGTTATGCGTCTTGTTTCACTTGTCTGCAGCCTCTTCTACTGCTACCTATAAGTTCTTCTCACCTATAAGTTCTTCCACCTCTTCTGTATTAAACATATTACCAGTCTCTTCTTCTTTAGGGTCTCCACCACAAGATAATATTTTATGCTGGGCAGTAGTCAACTTCAGGTGGCTTCGAAAATGGTCTTTTTTTTTTTATTTATCTTCGATTGTGTAATAAGTTTTTTATTTTCCTCATATACCAGAAGTCACCTTATCATTTCATATATACCTAGAAATGATAACAATAAGTATATGTTTTTTCCAAGCAAGTGGAAACCCTGCCAAGATGAATTCAATTATCTGTATAATTTTCACTAGGTTATTCATTGCCTGCTCTACAGCGTCACACATCTAGCACGCGATGACTATGAATGCAGACTTTGCCAGGTTTCGATGCTCACGCCAATTTTACATTTATATACATGTTTTGTGTATGTATTGGGAAATAACTGTTGAGAGTTTTGAGTGATTCCAGGAATATCGATGTTGGAAGATATCTGGAAAAGTAAGGTTGTTATTCCTGTATTTACCTAATTGTGATATACGGGAAATGAGTTAAGGCCCGTTCACATCTCCACGACTCGACGGCGACCAGTCACGACTTGCTGAGTCATGCTGTGGTCGGCACCAGTCATCATGTGGGTTGGCGTCAGGCCCAGAGAGTCGTCGTTGGGTCGTGGGAGTTGTGAAGGGGCGCAAGGGGAGGCATGCTCTATACACTAGGGGTGGTTCTGCCACGCAAAAATGTAAAGGAAAAAGTCGGCTCCGTGCTGGGACTCGTCGCCGAAGGGTTCGAGCCTGGCGCTGACCAGTCGGAGCCGTGCTGCAACTAATCGTCGTGAAATATCCATTATTTCTTAGTCTGGGATAGCTAGGGATGGTCGGCGACCCTAGTTGGCGACAGTAGCCGACTCGGGTCGAGATCATGAGCCGACTTCTAATCAAGAGCAGGTTGGCTCATGTTGCCAGTCAGGAACAGAGTCGCCGCCTGTTGTTGCCGGTTGGGGACTAAGTTGCCGACTGGCGGCAACTGGCTGCGACTCTGTTCCCAACACCATGGGATAGACAGAGGAAATGACAGCAAATGTCGGCTCCAGTCGGCGAATGGCATCCCTGATGGCGCAACACGACGGCGAAGGTCGCCAACACAGTTTTATTTTAACGGTTCCTTCGGCGTTTGAGTCGGCGACTTGCACCAACTTTAGTCGAAGCACGGCTGCAACCGTGCAACGTTATTCGGCTCCCGGAGCTGACCAGCAACACGGAAAGCGGGAGGAGGGGAAGATTTGTGGTGGAGGCAGGGCAGTGCTGAGACCCATTACAGGGAGGTCCCGTTATGCGAGCATTCGATATACGAGAATCCGAGATGTGTAAATTAGGGTCTATTTTCAATATACGAGATCGAAAATCCAATGCTACGACATTCAAACTAGGGTGAGTAAAATTACCAAGTTATTTACAAAAATTATAAAGTCATTTACTGACTACTACCCTCCCGAGTTTCATGCTATGCGAGTTTCGTGATCCTCGAGTTTCGCGCTGAATCCTAAATTCTTATCATCCCAACTTTCGCGCATTATATCCCCGAGTTTCGCTTTTTTTTTTTTTTTTTTTTTTTTTTTTTTTTTTTTTTTTTTTTTTTTTTTTTTTTTTTTTTTTTTTGGTGTGTGTGTGTGTGTGTGTGTGTGTGTGTTCCTACAGCGCCGTTAGGCAGTGACCTCCAGGAGTGGGATGGTAGGCCCTGGAGGTTAACTTGAGGGCTGTGATGGTTGGCCCTTGCCCGTGGTGGCGCAGACAGAATTTCTATAGTGACGCCTGTGATTAGAGGCTCATGCCGCCCCCTGTGTCCTCCGATGCACTCGCAATTGAAGGTAGAGTTAATGGGCAGTGTGTGGGTGTTCTTAGGCTACTCAACGGTGCAGAGAAAGATTTGAAGTGGATTTTACAGCCCTCATCAAGGATCAAACTCGGATCACCGAGAACGCCACTCTGCGACTTCTTCTTCTTCTTGTGACCCTTTCTGCTTAGTATCACTTTGTAGGTCGTCTGTCAAGCTCGTGCTCGAGCTTGACATATATCTTGACGCTAACCACTCTGCTACCGCCTCCCATAAGAGACGTACGGGACACGTCTTCCTTCCTTCCTGCTTAGTATAGTATTATAATAGGCTTAGTATAGCTTGTATGTAGTTTTGCTTTGGTTTTTTTCCATTTGTATGTGTTTTTCTGTACAGGAGCAGCCGGTGTCGCATAAGATAGGTAACATCTCAAAATAAGTAGCACCTTACCCTACACCCCGCCGTTCCTTACTTATTTACCACAAAATACTCCTTTATAAGTGATTAACCATGACGTGTGTGGTACTGTGGTTTCTGGAGGTACTGGAGGAGACAGGAGAGAAGAGAGGAAGGCATTGTGACAGTGTTATTGCCGTATAACACTGTCACACAACCATCAGCTGACAAGATATGTGTCAAGCTCACTCACTCAGACCAAAACAGCATCCGCTGGGTGACTCCCAACTCGAGCTCAAGCTCCTCTCCTCCCTCCTCTTCTCTACGTAGTGTTGGTCGAAGCCACCACCCCGGGAGGCGGGTCACAAACCCTAGGCTAACACCCAGTACCCATTCACTGCTGGGTGGACAAGGGCTTGGGGCATTTTCAGGATATTTTTTTGGGGAAAAAGTGAGTCTTATAAGCTGTAAAATACGGTAGGTACACAGCCCTCAAGTTAACCTCCAGGGCCTACCATCCCACCCGTGGAGGTCACTGCCTAACGCGCTGTAGACACACGCACACACACACACACCAAAAAAAAAAAAAAAAACGGACTAAATAAGCATTTTTACAGTGTTTTTAATACCCGAGTTCGCGGATCCGCGGGGTTTCGCGCTATGCCTCCGGAAGAAAGCAAGCGAGAAACTCGGGAGGGTAGTGTATATGATTTTACCTAAGGTTGTACGATAATTATCAATCTGATGGTGTGGTGGTTGGTATTTCAAATTGTTATCTTCCCCCTCTCTGTACCCACGGCTGAAATGGCATATTTAACACCTCACACACCACCCTACCACGTATATAAACACCACGCTAACCCAAAAATAACACCTATAACGGCATTAGAAACACGAGTTATAGTGGTTATATGAGGGCCTAAACACAAGCGGCCTGCCTCTCGGCGACGCTAAAAGACACTTTTTGTTGTGAAGGCTACGAACACATTTTATTTCCACTGCACTGATGCACTACTTTCACCACTGCACTAATTTCGCCAGGCACAAATTTTATTACAAATTTTAGATAAATGCTAAAAGCTCGCTTCGCTCGCTTGGACAATGAGGTTAAGAGACTAATATAAACTTTCTATGCCAAATTTCTTCCTTGCGCCTGTATCTTTCTTGCCCACACATTCGTGAAACATTTTACAAGCCCATATGACACCTGATTTCGGCCTGAAATAGGTGTCATGACAAAAAATATGATAATTCGGTGGCTCGGTACGCAATGTGGCCTACAAAAATTCACAACCCTGGACAATGTACAATGATTCAGATGCATAGAGACGAGTTTGTGGGCAGTGGAAGAGGTCTGCGTACCCTCCCTTGTCCCCTTTCCTACCGTACCCTCTCGAGTCTAGTGTATCACGCGGCGTCCCCAAGAGTACATACGTCTTTTTTGCTGTATGTATTGTGCCTTGTGAGTCAATTTTAGTGATTTGTTGGTTACTTGATGTGCTTATTGTGACTTATTTGTGCTCTGTCCTACTGTGCTGTTACACTCTTAATTCACTGTGTTTTGTGTGGTGGTGTGGTGGCGCTGTGGTGTGGTATATAGAGCCCTATATTTGAGAGTTTGAGAGTTTGTTGTGTTTGCTATAGTTTTTTTAGCTTGAAAAGCATGTTTTTCTTTTCTTTTTTTTCTTTAATTGATGGGGTCCTGGAACCAAACCTATATTTACCATTAGTTATGTGTTTCGTTTTACGAGATTTCGCTTTACGGAGTATGCCAGGTGGAACTTAACTTTCTCGTATCTTCGGGACCTCCCTGTATTATATAAACGGAAAAAAACGGGGGGGGAAAAAAATTTTGTCTTTCTCGATCCTTGGTGCCACACGGGCCAGTATTTCCCTGAAGAGTCTGACGTCCAACACACAAAAATTTTGTACGACGGTGCATCCTTCATGGATAGCTCAGCTTTTAACTGTTCATACATGCCATACTGGGCCATATAGAATCCAGGGCCGTGTCCAAACCCCACGCGTCTTCTTCTGCAATATCTTAGTGCCCTTGGCGATTATTATCACCATGTCGTAGTTATCCTGTCAATTTTTAACGTCTGGAGGCACATAAGTATTTGTGGCCTAGTCAAGGTAGGGAGTGTGTGGACAACAGTGTGACCGACATCGGTGGTGTGGTTCACTACACAAGCGAAGGTTGGAAAGGTGTGTTGGGGGTGGGCCAGAGCACTTTATATATGCCCAGGGGCCACGCCCACAATCTTTAACCACTCGGCGTCAGCCGGAGCACAGCTGGGAAAAAGTGCTGTCTTCAGACAGCAATCAGACAGCAATCGTGGATTTGTGTCGTGCTGCAACATTTGGCAAATGTCGTCGCATGACGCCAACTCAAAGATGACCTTCAAATTTTTTTTAAAACCCAAACCCGGACTAGTCGTGATTAGTCGCCTAACTACAGCAAACCCTTGGGTAACCGTGCCGACTACGGTCGGTGGAGGGGCCCTTTCCATATTTGTTGTCAGTCGCAGCACAGCTGGGAACAAACGCTGCATGGCATCGTGCTGCAACTGTTGGCGAATGTCGTTTTACATGATGGCAACCCAATATTGGCGGCTAAATTGAATTAGTCCGCGAATGTCGTTCAAGACAAGACGCAAACTAGTGCCAATAAGTCGCCTAACTAAAAAAAACCGAGCAAACACGCCAATTTGGGACTTCACCCCCAACAAAATTGGTGCAGTCGCAGACTGGATGACTCAGCAAGTCGTGACCGGTCGTCGACGCCAAAAAAAGGNGTTTACTTTCAAAGTGTCTAGATAGGATCAAAGTTCTTATTTTATCACGCAAGTCCTTTGGCCTAATTCACGTATAATATGGGGTGCTTGAAGGTGGTAAGAGTTTGTGAGAGTGTAGGGAGCGTGGATGGGGGAAAAAAAATGTGGGGGAGTGGTCTGTGTGGCATGGTGAAGGTGCGGAAGAGTGCCCCGAAGGTGTAATGGGAGTGTCATAGAGAGAATGGCAAGAAGGGCCGAGGTGGGGCCGAAAAAAGAATTGCCGTTTTTTTTCATGTAAAACTAGCTGTTGTCAATACTCCCGCTGGATGCCATGATGATATTCCCCAAACGGTGCCAAATATGTATGTCTCCCTTCTTTTCATTGTTTTCAGTTTTGGAAGTTTGTTGTAGGTGAAATTTTGGTTTATGGCATTTAATACACAGCGCGCCAAAGCATTGTTCGCGACATCATAACCAGCGCTTAAATACGGGAATTCAAAAAAGTACTCTATGGGAGCCTACGACTTCCGAGAGGATATCTTACATATGGAAGCTTGTTTAAGGCCCGGCCAGTCCAAAAGACCTTTGAGGAATGTTCAGTGCCACTTGTCAATTATAGACGAAGCTTTTAAAAAAGACCCGCTTTTTTTTCCCGCGAGAAATTTGAACAGAGGCGCATTGGAAAAATTATCTTTTTTTTGCATAATGGGGGAAGAAAGACCTAAAAAAGGGAGCAAATTAAGTTAGTGTACTCTATACAAGCGAGGGCCGTGGAAAAAATACAAGATTGTGGATGTTCGAGGAAATATGTGCAAAAGTGGGTGGAGAGTTTCGGGGTGGGTTGGGGTTGTCGCGGCAGCCGCGACACCAGAACTTAAAAGGGGCCAGGGCGAGGAGTAAAAGTCATATCGCTTTTTTTTTTCTTGCTTTTAATTGAGGATGGGATCCCTTGACTTTCATGAATTTAGGGTGCTTGCGAGGTTTTTCACCCCCCCGGCCACTTATAATGTTCTGGTGTGCGGGTGCCGCGCACCGCAACCCACCCCGAAACTCTCACCCACTATGCACATATTCCTGTACCCACAACCCTTGATATTTCTTCCAGGGGCCTCTTCCCTTGTGTAGGATACCAAAATATAATTTGCTCCTTTGTTGGGGTCTTTTGCCACCATTATGAAAATAATGAAAATTTATACCAAGGGCCCTTTTTCAAATACTCGGGGGAAGGAAAGGCGATACTTTTTAAATTTTCTATAATTGACAAGGGGCATTAACTTTCCCTCAACGGTTGAGGGACGGGCCCGTCCCTTAAACAACTGCCATAGTAAGTTTATCTCTTGGGAAAGTCAGTGGGTGCCATAGGTAAATTTTCTGAATTTCCCCGTTTTTAAGCGCTGTGTTATGTGTCGTAAAACAATGTTTTGGCGCGCTGTGTAAAATACAAGGGAGTGGTTAATGGACCAGAACTACGTGCTACTGCCGTAACCAATATTTTTTTATATTATCTTTACTCAGTATACTACCCAGTATAATCCAGGTTGTTATAATGGACGAAAAACGGGTAAAATTTGGAAAAATTTCTAGTGTTTGCCAATACTCTCCCACTTCCCCAACAATTTTGGGGACCTGTGGAATGCGGGGTTTTCGGGGTTGGGGAACAAATTATGCGTCGGAAACATGAAATTTAGAGTTGGTAGGGGGGTAAAATTCCCTAAATCTAGGGTAATTTCCTAATATCTAGAGAAATTTGCCTAACCAAAATTAACCTAAAACCCAGCCCAAAAGTAACCTAACTTAGCTGGGGGGTTTACCCACCGATAACCTAACCTAACCAAATCTAACCCAAGCTAACCTAACCAAATCTACTAACCTAACCAAACCAAAACCCAAAACTAACCTAACCAAATCTAACTAACCTACTCTAAACCCAACCATTCTACCCCAAAACCCAAACAAATCTAACCTAACCTAAACAAATCTAACCTAACCTCCTAGCGGCGGTTCTCGACACTCGGGCATCGTTCTGTGAGGATCGTCAGGTTCACACGTCTCGGACTCAGAAGAAATCCAATGAATTTTTTCCCCAAATCTAGGGAATTTTTTCAACACCCCTAACTCAAAAACAATGTGGTTGCGAGATATTTTGTACCCCAGCCAAATACCCCACATTACCCCAGGGCTCCCAAGCTTGTTTGTGGGAGAGGGAGGGGGAGTATGGGCAAACACTAGAATAATACCAAAACTCTGATAAAATTTCGGTAGTGGCTTTCATTTAATTTCGAGGCCGAAACTTAGTTTTCCAGAATAGTTTTGATGTGTATTGAATGAATCTGACACTCTTTTTTTGTAGGAAATTTATTTTTGTTTACTGGTGTGGGGGGATGTCCGCAAACATCTTGTTTGTCTGGCAAACCTTACTTCTCTTTGCACTGCCATAGTATTGATAATTTTAATTATTTTCTTGATATCATCTGTTACTAAACCAAACCCCACCTCTAACCAGGGTTGTTGATTTTTTTATGAGAAAAAAAAAAAAAATCTTATTTATTTGATTTAGATCGATTTTTTTTATTTGTATTAATTTGATGAATGTGAAATCTAACTACTACAGGATATTGTTTAGCATATTTATAACTAAAAAGAGATAGAATAAGTGAATAAAAAATGAATATAACTTGAAATACAGATTAATTTACATATTTTCTATTTCGGTGATTGACGTTTTCACATCAAGAGGCCTATGTCTATAAGCGCGTTTTCGCGACGTTTGCAGGCCAGTCTAGGCTGGCCCAGGCTGCACTGATGCTCGCGAAAACTGATCCAGACTGGCCCTGTCCCATTCGTGGTTCCTATTGGCTGGGGGATCGTGTGGGCGACCGGTCTTTACCATCCTGCAAGCTTTATCCTCCCCCCAAGACACACCAAATGATTATTAATTTGACCTCTGGTAATAACCTCCTAGCTGGCATATGAAAGGTCATCATTCTGTCTGTGATGAGAGTCAGCTTAGGGGAGGCGGTAGCGGAGTGGTTAGCGTCTCCGACTGGCGTGCTCGGTGACCCGAGTTCGATCCCCGAAGAAAACCAAAACCTTTCTGCACCGTCGAGTGGCCTAAGAACACCCACATGCCCTGCCCATCAACTCTACCTTCGATTACGAGTACATCGGAGGACACAGGGGGGCGGCATGAGCCTCTAATAACAGGCGTCACTATAAAAATCCTGCCTGCGCCACCACGGGCGAGGACCAACAATCACACACCTCAAATGAACCTCCAGAGACTACCATCCGATCCCTGGATCACCACTGCCTACAGGTGCTATAGGCACAAATGTAAAAAAAAAAAAGCTACACAAAATATTGCCTGATTTTGCTATATCATACTGGTCGGCCTAATTTTTCATAGTCATCCTTGCTACTTGACTTCCAAATGGGAAGTCAATCGGATTCAATGGGATCTTTGTTGTAGTAATAATTACTTCGGCTGTTAAACAAAATAATAATATTTTTTTGTTTGATAATTAACCCTTTCACGTACAAATGACGTCTTTGAGCGTCATCCGGTACGTGTAGGCCATACGTACAAATGACGTCTTTGAGCGTCATCCAAAAATAATATTTTTAAATACTTATTAAAAATCTTAAAAAGCGCGCGGTTGACGTGAGATTCACTTGACTGTTGGAGCGAATTACAATATATTATATCAAAATATATTTTGTATAATATAATATTGTATAATATTATATTATACAATATATTTATTAAAAAAACCAACTACGCTATCTTTCACTTCGTTGTATGGCTTTATTTTTGAGCGAATTACAATATATTATACTTCATTGGAAAGGAAATTTATTCAGCTATGTCATGGAATGTAGAAAAATCTTCTATGATGATAAGTTGATTTTTGGCATATTATTTTTTGCCGCAAGGTGTTATTATTATTTTTTTTTTTCACTTCTAACTCGAGATTTGTAAGTTATTTTCACGCTAGCGTTTTTTTTGAACATTGTATATATAGGAAATGATCTTAGCTTAAAAACAAACAAAATTGAACTCGTACCTTTGAATTTTAGTTTAGACACGGGGGAAGTACGCTTTTTTCCACGCATGACATAGGGGGACAAGGGGTTTACGCTGGACAACAAAAAGGAATACATGGGGGCCCGGAAAAGGGTTTACAAATGCATATTAAAATTTTGGGTTTATATAATGGCTTTTATAAACAAAAGTAAGCACATTCAACTTTATTTACAGTAGGGTGGTTTTTTGAAGTACAAAAAAAAATTATATATTAAAATTTGAGAAAAAAATATTTCTGCTGTGAAAAAAGCCACTTTTGCTATTATCCCGGCAGCTTGGGGAAATGATGGGGACATGCCGGATAAAAGCACCAAATTTTTTCGGGCACTCTACGGGCTCCTAGCTAGTTTTTGGAGGGGAGACAAATGTCCCATTCAGAGGGCTATAGAACGTTTTTTATTTTTTTGATTTTTCCGCAGTGGAAATTAGGGTAAAGGGGTTTTTTTTAAAAGAATATCAAAGGATAAGTTATTGGAGCAAGTTATCTTTTTATTATTTTTTAATAACCCCAAACAAAATATCCAATATGGCTGTAAAAAAAAACTAAATTCAATTTATTGACTTTAAACTCCCTGCGGACATCGCGAAATGCCATGTGTTTATTAGCAGAACACGAATTAAAACATACCCTTGCAATTCAAAATAAAAGTGGTTAATCTACTGAGGGTGCATTTTAAAATAAGATTCATTAAGCTCATTATACAAAAATAGTCTTCCTGACATGGGGAATGCCAGTCTTTTTTAAAGGGCACCAGTATCACAAGCGGTATGATTCAAAATTGAATTAGTGTCTCTTCTCCATTTCAGCTGCACAGTTCGGTGCTTTTCCAGGGCTTTCTTGCATGAACATCTCCCGCCACAACCGCACATTTTTGCAGGCACACTTCCAAGTTCACTTACAGCCTTTGCTGCCGCGGGTGGAGCCCCAGCGGAACCCAGGACTTTTTTTTCTGCATCCAGGTCCAACCGCACCTTCACATTTTGTGTCGTTTGGGCGGTGAAGGTTGCCCAGATGCCACCCTGTACACGCACGTTTGGGGTGCTGCAGCAGGGCCTTTTGGTTTGGGGGAATTTTTCTCCATCGTTTGTTTTCTGGCAGAACATTTCCCTTTTCTTGTTTCTTTCACCGACACCAAGGGTGGTCTTGTCATAAAAACGACTGTGAAACTTTTCCAGCATCTGGAACTCCGGCAACCACGGTGATTTGTGCATGTGGATGTTTACGATGAAGTTAAAGGGCATTGTGACTTCGGTATGGACCCATCTTCCCAAACCGATTTTTTCCCCTTCCAAAAAAAAGAAGAAGTGTATCACCCCCTGTGAAGCTGGGGAAACACGGTAGCGCGGGATTCTTTTTGCCCAGGTATAAAGATGCTTGATGTGGGGAAAAAAGGAGTTCTTGCCACTCCGAAGGCGCCCCGATGTCACCCGATGGATATTTGGCTAGAAAGTGTACTTCCCGATGGGGAGACAAGAATCAGTATCCCTTTGCGTACCAAGCTGTGGTGCATCCACTTCTAGGGCATCGTAGAGGGACCACAATTCTTGTGTCGCCTTTCTTGGGCACATGGCGGCATCGAGGGGCAGTGCCATGCAGATAAGAGGCTCCAGATGTTGAAAAGACCTGTTTTCCGTCGGGGAAGGAAAAGTGGATACAATCTTCTCTGAAGGAAAGGGAAAAGAGTTCTATCTTTTTTGGGGTCACGGGGAAAATGGGGCCATTGCCTGGGCCCCTTTGGTCTGGCCTCCCACCTTCTTCGTACCCCTTTTCCCCCGTTTCTCTTGGTTGATTTTTTTGATATGTTGTCCAGGTACCTGTCCCATACCAAACCTTCTCCATAGAGGTTTCCAGTTGCCTCATGATGTGGGGAACAAACACCCACTTGCTAATCGTAAAAGTAGTGATGCCATCACTGGGAGGGGGTGTACCAAGCAGCCCCATCGGCACCTAACTCAAAGGAGCCAGGGGGTTTTCTTCGCGTTTCTGGGCCAGAATGTTGGTGAGATCGGACTTTTTCCCTTGTCGCAGTTCCCTCTTTCACCCAAAGAAGGGGGGTAGGGTATTCTCTGCTTAAAGAAGGTGCCCAGGTCCCATCACGGGCGTGTGACATGTAGAAGGGGGGAAAGAGGCCCGTCATCCTTCAGCATAGCACTTGTCCGACCTGCTTACTCTTCGCTTTGGTTTTGGGCGATCTGAACGGGGAAATTTGTTTTTTTAATTTGGGGTCAGGAGGAGTGTGTAGCATCTGTCAAAACGACTTTTTGTATGTTCATACTGCTTCTTGAAAACAGGCTTACTGTGCGGATGTGTTGAAAACAGGATGGTCGAGACATTCCTGTGTAATCAGGGTTCGGGTGTCCCCCCTTGAAGGGGTTTTCCCCATCCACTGTGCCTGGAAAAGGGGCACGTTTGCTTTGGATATCTTCTGGGTGATAGACCTCCTCGTGATGGTACTGGTATCTTTTGGGGGTCGGCATACTGCCCCCCCGAATCTCCGGGAGTCGCGCCTGCTCCGGTCCCGAACCATCCACCCCCTGAAGGCAAGGGGTTTCTGGGTAAGGCCCACTGCTCCCCCTTTCCCCTTTCACAAGCTCGTTTTTTTGTTCGGGGGGTTTTGGTCAAGGGTATAAGGGGAAAACCCTCTGGCTTTTTTCGAAACGACCCATTGCCGTTGACTTCGAAATTTGGGGTTGAACTGCTGGGGGCAGATCTCCATGTCCCTGAAAGCACCCGGGGGGCCCCCTGGCTAGTTCTGGTGGGGCCAGAGCGAAGAAACCCTGGCACAAGAGCTTTTAGTGTTTTAAAAGTATAAGGGGAAATCTTGTTCTTTTGTGCACGTACAAAAATCAGGCCCAAAAATTTCCCGCCGCAGGATGGTTCCCAGTAATGGAATGTTGGCTCCTGGCAGCCATGTCCCGTCTCCATGCCCAAAACCTTTATCATTGCTTGGTGTTTTACCCCAAATGCCCCTTGGTGAGCATCCCCCTGCCTTGGCCTGCGAGAGCACTGACTTGGTGGGGTTTTCTGGTCTTTGTGAGGGGTGAGGCCGTCAGGAAAGATTTGGTGCCAGACATGCAATGCCTGCTTGGTTAATGCGGTTGTCCAGCCCGATGCCTCCAAATAGTCCCCAAGTGGGTTTTCCCAAAAAGCCATCTCAACATGGAGACCCCCAAAAATGACCCCGTACGGCTTCGCCTGTTGTGCGGCCGGCCACTGAACGAAATGGGGCCAGTGCATCAGCGGAGCACTAGCAATGAAAAGTTTTCCGGATTCAGAAAAGTATGGCTTCACGCAGAACATTCTCCCCTGTTTTACCATTGCTGCAGGGCAGCCTTCTCACTGAAAAAGCGGCGGACTGAGTGATTGCAGGGTGCAAGTCAAAGGCTCTTTACAGGGGGGCGTGGGAAGCAACCAGGAAAAGATCTCCCCCGACCAACTCTTCCTTTCCCATGAGCAAAATGGCATGTTCCCGCCCCTTTTTTCCTTTTTCGCGGGCCTTGTAAGGTGCCCCTGATGGGTCGGATGTCATACGAATCCCCCCCCCCCCCCCCGGCCAGCCACCTTTCCTTCCAAGTGCCCACTGGAACAGTGGTGAAATTTTTTGGGAGTCTATGGTCTGGGGGTGTTTTTTAAAGGGTAGGCTGATCTCATCTGGGATTGGCCCCCGTTGAACTGGTAGGGAAAAGGGGAAAAGGCTGATACCTGTCCCTGGAAATCCTGTGGTGTTGTGCTTGAGGGTTGTGGTCAAATTTCAAGGGCCCTACAGTGAAAAGGTTTAAAGCGCAATGGACTGGGCACACAACTCCCTTTCTCTTCATGTCCTCAACCCCCAAAAGTAGAAAATGATTCTCTAGGGGACACCCCGGGATAACTGACACTAGGCCCCAAATCATGACTGGTAACAAGTTTTCTTTTCCTAGTCTGGTTTTTGGGGTTCAGGCCAATGTAGAGTGGTAGGGGGGCTCAATTCCAACGAATGTGTGATCGACTGCTTGGGTTTTCTTTTCTCTTCTGGCTCTCTTTTTGCAGTTGAAGGGGTATATCTGTGAGGCAGTGAGACAGGCCTGGGGGAAACTGTGCAGTCCTGACTTTTTAAGTCAGCTCCTTTCAGCATGGTCACCATACTCTTGAGGTTGGCTGGAACAGAGTTCTTCTGGCAGTCAGGGGGGAAAAGGGGCCACTGAAATTGAAACCACAGGAACGAAAAAATGTCCTCCCCCAATCCTGGGAGCTTTTGCCAAAAATTTGGACTCCTATAGTCAGTCTCCATGGGCCTGTTTTAGCTTTGTGCATGCCTTTTTCAAGACAAGTAGCCATTTTTTTCCCTCACTTTGCTTTGTGATATGGGAAAGTGCTTCAGGATTTTCTCTTTTAAAACGAACTTTTTTGACTTCCTTGAGCCAAAATCAGCAAAACGACTTTCGTAAGATGCCCAGGGGAAACAAAATTGAAGAGCAAAGTGCCTTCTTCCACTTTATTTTCTATGTAAGTGACCATCAAACAAATGCTCGCCGGGGTTTTTTGTCTGGTTTTACTGGCATCCTGTGGTTTCCCCGTTCCTGTCGGGGGCCGGGGACGATTCCCAGTCCAAACCAAGCAAGCAAAAATGGGACGGCCTCCAGTGCAATGAGGTCACCCACACCTTTAATCCCCTCAAAAAAATCTGAATCCAAAGATTGGGCCCTGACCTAAAATTGTCATCTGCCCCCAGGGTTTTGAACTCATCAGGATCCATCTCTTGGTGCAAAAAAATGCAGCGGGCTTTTTCGAAACATTTGCGTGGACGCGGGGAAACGGTCTTTTGGGGAGGAGTGCTATTCTCCCTCGCTTCTTCGCCCTTGCCCGTTTCTGGTGTTGAATTTGGGGTGACATATTTGGCCACTGTGCAGATTCTGATAACTCATTCCCCGTCTGGGCAGCACCAAATGCAAAAGGGATGGGAGAGCGTTGAGTTCTCTGAACTGGTCCTTTTTCCCGGAAAAAATCCATAGAAGCTGGCGCCGACTTGTCCGCTCCATGGCATTTAAGGGACGCGAAGTGGCTCAGGGTTTTCTTCTGGGAGATGCACACGCTGACCAAACCATCACAGAGAGGAAATGGGGGCTTCAAAATCTGCAACACACAAAAAAAACGTTAGGAATTTTGCATCCTTAACTAAGACATGTACGTAAAATTCATGGTCATAAAATAAGCCCAAATTTTCCCTTGTAATAGAACGGTTTTCCCGGGAAAAAATTTTAAAAGTGTGATCTTTAAGATAAGAAGGATGAAAAAAAAAAACAAACTAGTGGATGATTGCATTTCGGAAATTTCTTTTGCCTTAAAGGCAATTTTGATTTCATCAAAATTTTTTTAAGTGAAAAATTAGGTTATCACAAAAATGGTTTTATAAGGCTTCGGTAAATTTGGCGTTTGCTCCCCCCCCCCCCAAAATCATAGTAGGACCCTGTAGAAAGCCTGAAAAAAATTTGTGCTTTTATCCGGGATGTCCCCATCCTCTTTAAATCTGGTCCTTAGCGGCCCGGGCTATATCTAAAAGGCACAGTGGATTCCCCCCACCACTCATTGAGTCTCATTTTGATATAATTATACAATGATAAAATTTGGTGTTTATAAGCCCCTTTGCTTTAATTTCCTTTTTTCCCCTCTCGTTTTCAAATAATGATAAGGTTAGAATTTAAAACTGTGATTTAAAAAAAAAAACAAATTTTTTTAAATCTTGATGAATCAGTGTTGAAATCAATTGATTTAAAAACAAACGACCCGCCTCAACCAATTAAACTAAAAATAACCTAAATTAACCGTTTCTGCGAAATAACACGGTTTTCGGTACACATGTAAAAACCATTATTATTCAATTTTGCCTGGGGAAAAGGGTTTTAAAATATTCAAAAATGAAGAAATCTACACGATATGTGGTAAGATCCTAGGGCTTTTGAAAACCGCTACCGAATAATACCATATAATATGATTAATATTACTAATTAACCTCACAAAAACTACCCTAACCTCACTAATAACCCCCTAGAGACAGTCCCCCCCAAAATGACAAACTAACTCAATAATTAACCTACCTGGAAAAATTCTATTTCTTTCGTCTTAGGTCCGCTAGGAGGATTTGAAAGGTTGGGGTTTTTATAGTGAGGTTGGTTTATAATATTTTTTTGGGGGGTCATGGGGGTGGTTTTTATTTAGGAGGGGGGGGGGGGAAAAGGTGGCATCTCTCCCCCATTTTAAATTACTCCCTTTTTTAAGGTTCTAAGGAATCTTAAAGGGTCGGGAAAAAAAAAAAAAAAAAATAAGGGCGGGAAAGGACAGAATTTCCCAAAAGATATTTAAATTTTCCGGAAACCTGTTACTTTATTTTTTAATACCAAATCGGGGTTCCCTTTTTTTCCATTGAAAAAAAAAACAATTATCTCCTCAGAATTGGCCCGGGAAATAATCCTCGTGTTCAAAAACCCGGGAAAAGGGGCGGGTTTGTATGAAAACAAGTGCACCCGCCCTCCCCCCATTTCGCTAGCCAGTCGCCGAGTGGTCCCCCCTCCCGGTGTGTGGGGCAAGTGCTGTTTAGGGAATGTCTATTTCAACAAAGGCAAGAAAACGGGTTGGGGGGGAATAATTACTAATATTGACTTATCAACAAAGGCGCCCAGGTGTACTACGACAAAACCCTCTTTATTTATCTTTAAAGGGGGGAGGGGGGGGGGGCACGAAGTGGAACACCGCCGTGTGGCGAGAATTCCTATCGCGACAGTTATATAGGGTTTTTGGGGCATATTATATGATATATGAGGCTTTAAAATTTTACAGAAATGTCTAACCCCCCGTATAACACCCATCCCCTGCTAAGAGGACATTTCTGTATAAAATTTAAGCCTCTTATATCATATATGTCAAAACCATACGAAACTGTCCCCGATAGGAATTCTCCCCGTGTGGGGCGAGTGTTCCATTTTGTCCCCCCCCCCTCCCCCTTAATGATAAAAAAGGGAGGGGGTTTTTTTCGTAGGACCCTGGACCCCTTTTGTGATAAAGTCAATTTTAGAATTTTCCCCCTTAACGTCGTTTCTTTGCCTTTTTAGAAATAGACTTTCCCTATAAACAACCTTTGTCACAGACACCGGATGATTATTATTTTATTACCTAACACCCTACCGGGGAGGCTCTCCCCCACGACCCGTCGAGATTTTTTACCTAAACCCAACCGTAACCTAACTCCTAAAGGGGGTGGGGACCCCCGGGCGAGGAGGATGTGTCTGTATGCATTAGAAACTATATAATTTTTTCAAAAAAAAAAAGTTTTTAAGGTTACGCGGAAGAGATTAAAGCGCATAGTATACTGAGCAAAAAAAAAGAAAAAACAAAATTTTTATAAGTGGTAACACGGTAGCGACCCCCGACAGATCACGTCCCTTATAACCTTTTTTTTTTTAGAACCTGTTAAAAAGTGTGGGGGGGGGGGGGGGGGAGTTTATCCCAAATTTTATGGTAGATTTTCAACTAGGACCAGAATTTCTACACAAAAGGGATATGATTTTTTTACCTTAAAGGTTCTAAGAAAAATTCTCTGCATTTTGTCGCAAATCACTACTTGCGGAATATATAGTATTGAATGTTTTTTTGAGGAAAGGAGAGGGTTTTTAAAATATGGGATGAACTAACCTAACCTTCCCTTTTGACTCATTAACCGAACCAATCTAAACCCAACCCCCCGTTTTAACCTCCAATAAAGCCAATCCCATTAAAAATGTCCGCGGAAGGGAAAAACAGAAAACGATGCAGGTCACAAGAGGAAAAAAGTGGGGTATAAAACTTTTCTCTCCTCCTCTAAATAAATGCATGTAAGCGAAAAAAATACTAGACGACCCCTGACCCAAACGGGTATACATTTTACTAATTGGGACGTCGCCGCTTTGGTTTTTGTTGAAGGGAATCTTAAAAGTGTGGGTTCCGCCCCCCAAACAATATACAGTACCCTCCCCGGGTTTTCCCCTTGCGAGATTTGCGATCCCCGATTTTTGTGCAAGTCCTAAATTCTTACCATCCCGACTTTGCGCATTATCTCCCCGACTTTCGCGCTGCTTCGTACAGGTTTTTTTTTTTTTTTTTGTGCCTACAGCCTCGTTAGGCCGTGACCTCCAGGGGTGGGATGTTAGGCCCTGGAGGTTCACTTGAGGGCTGTGTGGTTTTGGCCCTCGCCCGTGGTGGCGCAGGCAGGATTTTATAGTGACGCCTGTGATTAGAGGCTCATGCCGCCCCTCCTGTGTCCACCGATGCATTGCAATCAAAGGTAGAGTTAATGGGCTACATGTGGGTGTTTTTAGGCCAAGATAGACGGTGCAGAGAAAGATTTAAAGTTGATTTTACAGCCCTCATCAAGGATCAAACTCGAGTCACCGAGAACGCCACTCAGAGGGCACGGTATTATATTTCACTGGGGCCAAAATTCCCTACACAATTAGAGAGAAACTGAAACTCGAGAAATGCCAGTGGTCGCTGGCAGTTTTAACTCAAAGGTTGGTCTACTGTGTTTTCCCTCCGCGACTAATATTTTCATAATCAATTTCGCGAGAATATTGATGCACCGCATCTGAATACTAAAAAAGAACGTTCTTCTGTTGTTCTAGTAAGTGTATGCATGACATGCATTACGATTGAAACGTTCTATAATAGCAATTTAATGAAAATTTACTCGCCTCGAGTAGCAAAGCTTAAATATTTTTAACATGTATATTGTGGCATGAAAAATTGGGCAATGTTCACACTGTTTTCTAAGACAGTATGCTGCGTCTGGCAAACGCTTGTCAAAATACAATAAGCAATGCCTTGGAAAAACGAAGAATAAGAATGCCGAAATCGGCTTGTTGCGGGCGACAATTAGGTTATAATTGTGGAGGCGACGGGGCCGCGGTGGGGAGTGGTGGGCGGGGAGATTGTGGCGGGGAGTTTAAATCAAAACATTACGACTTCACGCGTCGACTCATTGCACTTCCAGGCTTTCTATCTGATTGATACACAATAATAACAGGAACATATGACTGCCTAGGTATAGATAACTTCTAAACATACGTTATTGACTGTATAATATCATAGAGTAGCATTTACCTCGCCTCCTCAACTTATAACCCCCTTTGGGTTTATTTGGTTATATACAATTTTTTACAGAATCAGGCTTCTATACAATATACATATAGAAGAAAATTTTTCTTAATATTATACTTGTGTGTTTTAAGTGCAGTGGGAAAAAGCCCATATTTTCTTTCAAGTTGACCAACTTTTCACACAAATTGTGAGTTAAAACTGCCAGCGACCCCTGGCATTTTTGGAGTTGCAGTTCTCTCTAATTGGGAATATGGTTTCTGTTAACCTTTTGGATTCTAAGAGCCTCCTCACTCTGAGTTTTCCATTGCAAATCAATAGTTTCGGAGATATATAACATTTTTTGTGGGAGGAGGAATACGTCTGCTTTGTTACAAAATTCCACCCTCTTTTCTTCTTGTGATCGTCATCGCTTTTGTTTCGTAACTCTTCTTGTGACCTCTACCGCTCAGTATAGTATTAGGGTTAGTATAGCTTGTATGTAGTTTTGTTTTGTTTTTTTCCTTTTTTTTGTGTTTTTCCCCTACAGGAGCAGCCGGTTCAAAGACTGGTTTATAAAGAATAAGCCACCTGTAATATCAAGATCAAGATCAAGTATCGCTTCGTAGGTCCTCAGTTCTCCTCTTTCTCCTCTCCCTTTTAAACTAGTGGTTGGCCGAAGCCACCACCCCGGGGGGTGGGTCACAAACCCCCGCTAACACCCGGTACCCATTCACTGCTGGGTGGACAGGGGCTTGGGTATTTCATGGTTTTTTTTGGGGAAAAGGTGTCTTATAAGCAGTAAAATACGGTAGGAACACCTCGCACCGAGTAAATAAGCATTTTACAGTGTTTTTAATACAATAAACCTTCATGTTCGCGGGGGTTAGGGAACAACATACCCGCGATTAGCGTAAATCCGCGAGATTTACATTAGTCATTCATTTACCCATAGTTTTTTTTTTTTTTTTTTTTTTTTTTTTTTTTTTTTTTTTTTACGTCACTAGGTGAACTGGCCAAGGGCATGCAACAAAAAATGGGTAACACAAAGCCCGCTTAGTCGACAATCCCCTATACAAGAAGACAGTAATAGAATACATACAACGAGGGGTAGGCCCTATTTAGTTCGGGAGGTGTCTTGTTTACTCTTCTCTTTAAAATATTTAGTCATAGGAAAGTGGAAACATAGAAACAGGAAGAGAGTTCCAGATTTATCAGTGAAAGGGATGAAAGGTAAAGTACTGATTAATCTTTGTCATTAGTAAAGATGACAGATAGGGATGGAGAATGAGTAGAAGTCTTGTGCAGCGAGGAGGCCGTGGAGGGGGGAGGCATGCAGGTAGCAAGTTCAAAGAGCAGTGAGCATTCAAATAACGGTAAGAAGAGAGCAAGGAGAAGCAACATTGCGGCGGTGATTTAAAGATTGAAGACATTCAGTCAGAGAGAGGATTTGATGAGACCAAAAGCGTTTGACTGCACCCCGTTGAAGAGCTGTAGGAGTGGATCCTCCCCAAAAACATGTGAGACATCTCCATAGTAGATTAGATAGATAGATTAGATGATTATTTTAACCCTACAATGGGGCGGAATAAGGCCCTGTGAATAGGGTCAAGCATTGGGAGGGAGTAGAAAAAAAAAAAAAAAAAAAAAAAAAAAAAAAAAAAAAAAAAAAAATAGGGGGAGGTTGAAACCCGTGAGTATCAATCCGCGAGCCTTAAGCCCGCGACATGAAGGGTTTAGTGGTACCAGAGTTTCGCGATCCGCGAGTTTTGTGCTAGCCTATAAGGAAGCAAGCGCCAACTCGGGAGGGTACTGTATATAATAATGGGAAATAAGATTAAAATTCCCGAATTGTGATTTCTTCTCTTGTCAGTGCGTCTTTGAAAAATTTTCCCTGACGGGATTCATAAGGGATAATAGAGCCCAGGTAGTGTTAGCGCTCTCGGTCCTCAGATATGCCCGTGTAACATTACATTAGTTCCTTTCCCAGCTCCCTGAACAGTCCAGCCCCCTTTTTAGTCATGAGGGCTGCAGCTCCCCCTTCACATCCCTGCACGACGACAGAAGATGAAAGTGAAAGTGGTCAGCGGACGTCAGTGGCAACAAACATTACGGGCGGTACAGTACCTATATCCCGTGCCGATTTAGGTGTCCACGGGGCACTGGCACTCGGGCTAGGTGGGGCCCCTAGGCGCGGGGTCCCGCGATGATCTTCCTATAATCACGTGAAGCTACTACGCCTACTAATTTACGTGTATGGCTCTGGTCTCTTAACCCTAAAATTTTACCAGAAATAATAATCATTGTCTCAGAAACCAGAGAATGACAGAATTGTAATGAAATAAGTATCCGCTCATCAACTCTCACCCTGAGCGTTGCCACCCTGTGACCTGCCACCCCTGGCTGGCGGCAGCTGGCGTCCACCCCTCCCGGCAACCGCTGTCATTCCGCCGTCGCTTGGTGCCTTCCTGAGGAGGATACAGGTCAACTACAGCGCGCTGTTGATAGCATCTAGGACACTCACCAGGGCTCATAGTGTTCCCCAAGGGTTCCTTCAGCCCTAAAACCAACCACAAAGTGACGTAAAGTCCGCGCGGGGTAAGTTGATATTGGCGGTTGCGGACAGTAAATACTAGAGTAGGATAAACTTCCGGGAGTGGGTAATGATGGCCTCGGACTGTTGTGATTCCTGGACGTTTGCAGTTCCGGACCAGTTCTCCCCCCTATTAGTCCGGGAAACGATGCTGTGTATATATCTATACAGTAAAACTCCCTTATAACTCGCACTGTATAACTCGGAATTTGATATAACTCGGCATGGCAAAGACTAATGTTTTTTTTTTTTTTTTTTTTTTAATTATTGTTTTTTTTTTATACACCCCACCCCCCACATACCCACGCCACCACCACAACTCACCACCCACACACACCCACACACAACACACCAAACACACACACACACACACACACACACACACACACAACACACAACACACACACACCACACACCTATGCCCATAGCACATGTAGGCAGTGAGCTCCAAGGTTGAATGATAGGCCTGGAGGCTCACTCGAGGGTTGTGATGGTTGGCCCTCGCCCGTGGTTGCGCGGCAGGACTTGTTATCGTGAGCCTGTGATTAGAGGCTCTGCCGCCCCGTGTCCTCCCATGCACTCACAGTCGAAAGTAGAGTTCAATGGACAGTGATGTGGGTGGTCTTAGCCACTTCGACGGTGCAAAAGATTTTCAAGTGGATTTATGGTCCTCACTCGGGATCGAACTCGGGTCTTTCGGAAGCCACTTCGTGACGCTAACCACTCGTCTACCGCCTCAACCTAAACTGCATCCTCATGGTTTTCACTCAGCATATCATGCACTCACACCTCTTCTGTGAACATGTAAACAAAAGTTGGCCAAAAAAAATTAATCATCGGCAGATTGATGTTATACGTGCATCTCCTTCGCTTACCTCTGCATATCGTCAGTCCGCATACAGTCGTATTTTTGTCCCTTTTGATCTTTTCATGCCAGCTCAGGCTTCTTCCATTTCATTCCCTCCTGCTGAGACACCTTGCGTGCATGGAACGCTGACACTTGAAATACAGTACTGTATGAATGTCATCCCAAAAACATAAAATAGGTGGCAAAGTAAAGCAAAGGTCGGGAACCAGCGTGTAGGCTGTCAGCTGCTGAGCCGTGTTTATGTCGTCAAAGCACCGTCTTGATACGAATTCCGTTTTTTGTCGAAATTGAACAAGGATTGGTTTCTGCTTCAAAAAACACAACAGAGCTTGGTAATGAGCCGAAATAATATATGCAAAACATTGCAAACAATATTGACAGAGTAGTTATAACACAACGGACACACATTTCAGCAAGTGTTATTGGTGGGTTTCGTAATCCAAGACGGTGCTTGGAACGACAAAAACACGGCTCAGCCTACGCACTGGTTTTCCCGTCTTTGCTTAATTTGCCACTATTTTACGGGGGGGGGGGAGGGATACATCAGACAGTAACTTGTTATCAAGATGCAGCTCTATCACGCAAGGGTGTCTCCAGCAGGAAGGGAATGAAATTGAAGAGCCTGAGCTGCAAGAAAAGGTGAAAGTGCTGGCAAGGATTGATGCAGGTGCGTCCATGCGTGCCTATTTGTGCCTGAGTTTGATATCAAATCCAGCGACATTCTACCCGTTCACTGGTAAGTTGTAGTTTTTTATGCTTTTATAGTACTGTATTCCTATATTTCCTGTATTTTTGTTATTTTTTTTTTATTTTTTTTATTATTTTTTTATTTTTATTTATAAACCCATATCATAGGAGGACATTGAATAACTCGGCACATTGAATAATTCGGCAACGGCAAGCCCCTATCGTGCCGAGTTATAAGGTTTTTACTGTACAGTCAAACCTCGATATAATGGGAACCTCGATGTAACAGACATTCGGAAATACAGGAGAACCTCATTTAACCGGCATTCCAAAACAAAACGGAAGCCGCTCAAAACAAAAACAAACGGCCACTAATCGCCCAGGCAGTTTTTTTTTTTTTTTTTTTTTTTTTTTCCCCCTTGCCTCCAGCAGGAGAACCACGGGCTAGCTTGAGCCCGTCATAGAGATCATGTGAAAAAAAGAGAGGAGTTTTCTGCTGCCTGGCGTGCGACACGAGGACGGCTTGTCCATCCTGACGAGGAGTGGTGGGGTAGAAAGGGGCACTCAGCAAGATAACCCAGGCTATAATTAGGTATAATTATGTTAAAAAAACTGAGAAAATCCGAGAATTTAGTTCAAATTTGGGCGGGGTATGCAGGGTTGGCAACCCTTTCATCCCTTTCAGGTAACTCTGGAATTCTCTCCTGTTCTATTTTTCCCACTTTCCTATGCTACATCTTTTCAAAGAAGAGTAACAAGACCTCCCGAACTAAATTGGCTCCCCCCTCTTTTTTTATTTTATTCTCGTACTGTCTTCTTTATAAGGGACGGCAACTAAAGCGGGCTTTGTGTTACCCATTTTTGTTGTGCCCTTGCCATTCCTATATGGAAAAAAAAAAAAAAAAAAAAAATTATATTGGGATTTTGGGCGATTCCATAGATTAACTCAAAACAACGGCAAAAATTAGTTATCCGGCATAGCGCTCCCCCCCCGAGGGTGCCGATAAACGAGGTTTCCTGTACTGACTCCATTTACGTGCCTTTTTTTTTTTTTTTTTTTTTTCTCTTTCTCCTTTTTTATCATAGTTAGACGCTTATCGCCACTGTCGAATGTCCAACTCAACACAATGTTTATTTTTTCTGCATTTTACTTTGGAATGGCTTGGGTTATAAGGATTTGATGTATCACATATGAAGATATAATATTATAGAAGTGACCTGCGTTTGCTATGATTTGAGGTACACGTAGAAGGGTGTTTATTGTTTTAAAATAGTGTACTATTAGTGTTATGGCGTGGCCACATGCTACGTCTCCCTGTCACCTCAACACCCTAAGCACCCTTCTCTAAGTGACACGCAGTGCTACACCTGACCTAAATAGTGACACGTGTATAGAACTGCACTTCACCACATATAATATATATAATAATGATCATTAGTTTTGATAATAAGCAATACATTTGGAAGCCACTGCTGATCTGGCTCATAGTAATTTGTTTTACCTTTTTCACTAGAAGCTTGAGCTGACTAGCTAAAACACTGTCTGGTTGTGTTTGTGATTATTTCTCATTTATTTCACGTAGGAGCGGACAAATTCAGCATGTATTGCAGTCACTGTTTACCTCCCAACATAGCTACACAGTCGGTTGTGTTTGTGATTATTTCTCATTTATTATTACAATTCCGTTTTTTTCATATTTTTTTCCCCCTTGGGAAAATACCCATCGTATAACGGACAATCGGCTTTAACGGACCCACTCCTCCCCCCTTTATTCTCTGTTTGACCTGTATACACAGTCAAACCTTGATATAACGCCTCCGATTTAACGGACTTCGATTTAACGGACTCCATTCACGAGACAAATTTGCGGGCAAGAAATGGCATATCAGAGCCTGCTTATCGCCGCTGGATCGTCACTCACTAATTTTTAAGTTTTATTTTCGTTTATTTTGGAATACTTGGGTTTTAAGGATTTTAATATATCAGATATTAAGGATATCCAGTTGAAGGTAGAGCCGTGTTGCCTAGTGATTTAGTTGTAGAAGTGTGTATGTGGGTTACAATATTGAATATTAGTAACGTTTACCATTTTCTTGACTCTTCTTGTACCTCTTTCTCTTAAGTTTCGCTTTGGTAGGTCCTCTTGTCTGCCTCTCCTCTCCTCTCCTCTCCTCTCCTCTCCTCTCCTCTCCTCTCCTCTGCCATCCTCCTCCTCCTCCTCCTCCTCCTCCTCCTCCTCCTCCTCTCTCCTCTAGTGTTTAGCTAAGCTTCTACCCTGGGAGACTGCACAGCGTCACACACACACAGCTGTTCGTTTTGCACTATTTGCAACGTCGAATGTAAAACAAACATGCTCCAAGCACCCAGGCAGGCTATCTCGCTGCTATACACTTACTTATGTATATTGTCATCGTTACAAGCGTAACTAGCTAAAAATGTGCATGGATGAGTTTCATGGTTGGCTGCATGCGGACTCGTCAGACCTCGTCGTCTGAGATCGACGGAAAAATGAGCTAATGTGACGGCGCCTTTACACAAGTGTCGCAGTCAGAAGCGCGTGGTACATTATGACAGTCGGAGCACTTGTTGTTACAGCTCAGTTTAAGCTGTTTCGCCTGTTTTCCGTTCTTTTATATGCTTATTCAGACTTGTTCAGTGCCAGTGGAAGTCATTATGGCATCGAAACCGAAGGGAATGACAAAAGGAAGCGTGTGAATCTAGTATTGCAGGAGAAATTAGAACTCATTAAGAAGGTGGAGCTGGTGTTGGCTGTCGCCCGGGTGTGTGGTCGAGTATGGTGTAAAGAACTCAAACAGTGCGTTATATTAAGCAAGGCTAAGGACAAACTCAGAGAATTGCTGTGAAATTCGATTTGTGCAAGTAAGGATAGGAAAGGATCATGTCATCATGTGTACATGGTAACTTGTGTCTTATATTATGTCTTACCGACAAACATGGTCTGCTGCCGTGGATGAGCGCCTTGCTTGTATTTTTATCTATACTCATATGTATGGAATAATTGCCATTAAAATGCGATATATGTCTACATTCCCTAGCATAATGGTAATTTTCATTGCATCCCAAGCATATTGCGAGCCTGGAGACTTACTAACCTCTCCTAAATACCACTCCCGTGCAGTCGTGGGCTAGCTTGCTATGTAGCGAGCCAGTCCCTGTTTACCTTCCAACATAGCTACACAGTCTGGTTGTGTTTGTGGATTAATTCTCATTTATTACACAGCATGCAGGAGCATACCAATCACATTTTAGCGCAGTTCACTGTTACCTCCCAACATAGCTACACGTCCTGCTTGTGTGTGATTATTTATAATGTATTTCACAAATTTTTCCTGTGTTTTACCTATATTTTTTCCACCCATGGGAAACTACCCTCGCTATAACAGACAATCGCTTTCGATTAACGACCACTCCTCCCCCCCTTTAGTCCGTTATATCTAGGTTTGACTGATATAATATATATATAATATAGATATATATATATATAAATATATATATATATATATATGATATATATATATATATATATTCAGTAAAACCTTTATAACGCACCAGACAGGGGCTCTGGCCTTTGCCGATGTTATTCAATATGCCGAATTATGCAAATGGCTCTCGCTCTGGATATGGGTAAAAAAAAAGAAAAAAAAAAAGAAAAAGAAAATTGTAAAGACAGTACTGTAAAACAAAAAACAACACGTACCATTGAACGTGTAGGCAGCAGGCTGTAATCCAAGGAGAGGGGAGGCCTTGTTGTAACATATCGAAGATGTTAGTGGGGACTCAGTAGCAATTTAATCACTGGTATCACTTCCAATCAACGGGTGGCGTTCTCGAAGACCCGAGTTCGATCCCGAGCCGAGACCCATAAATCCACTTGAAATCTTTCTGCACCGTCGAGTGGCCTAGAACACCCACAATGCTGCCCATTAACTCTCCTCGACTGCGATTGCATCGGAGAACACGGGGGGCGGCATGAGCTTCTAATCACAGGCGTCACTATAGAAATCCTGCCTGCAACCACCACGGGCAGGCCCGTCAGAGCCCTCAATGAGCAATCCAGGCCTACCCTCTGAGCCCTGGAGGTCACTGCCTACAGGTGCTATAGGCATAGATGTGTATAAAAAAAAAACAAAAAAAAAATGTCCTTGCCTTGCCGAGTTATATCAAATTCAGAGTTATGCAATGCCGAGTTATAAGGTTTTATGTATATATTATATCATATATTATACTATATATATATATATATATATATATATACATATATATGTATGTATATATAATATGTATGTATTATATATGTATATATATATATATGTATGTATAATAGATATATATATATCTAGATATATATATTATATATATATATATATATATATAGATATATATATATATATATATATATATATATAGTATATATATATATATATACAGTCAAACCTCGATATACACGGACTAAAGGGGGTGGAGGAGGCGTCCGTTATAGCCGATTGTCCGTTACAGCGAGGGTATTTTTTTCCAAGGGGTGAAAAATAATATGAAAAACCGGAAAATTGTTGAATAACTGAGAATATTCACAACACAACCATACTGTGTGCTCTGTTGGGATAAACAGTGACTGACACTACATGCTGATTTTGGTCCGCTCCTAAACGTGAAAATAAACTAAGAAATAATCACAAACACAACCAGAACGTGTAGCTAGTCAAGCTCAAGCTCTAGTGAAAGGTAAACAAATTACTACGAGCCAGATTCAGCCGTGGCTCCCAAAGGTATTGCTTATTATCATGACTAATGCTCATATTATATATATTATAGGTTTGTGAACTGCAGTTCTATACACGTGTCACTATTTGGTCAGTGTAGCACTGCGTGTCCACCCTTAGATAAGGGTGATTTAGGGTGTTGAGGTGACAGGAGACGTAGCAGCGGCACGCCATACGGTAATAGTCCCTATTTTAAACAATACACACCTTCTACCACTAAAAATCACTAGCAACACAGGGCTCCTTCCTTATAATATTATAATCTTAATATGTGATATATCAAACTCCTTAAAACCCAAGCATTCCAAATAAAATGAGAAAATAATACAATAATTGGTTGAGTTGACAATTCGAGCGGCGATAAGTGGGCCTAACATGCAAAAAAAAAAAAAAAAAAAAAAAAAAAAAAAAGTCCCGCAAATGGAGTCCGTATATATCCGATGTCCGTTACATCGAGGTCCGTTATCTCGAGGTTTTGACTATATATATCAATTATTATAATATTATATATATATATATATATATATAATATATATATAATAGAGATATATTATAGTATATATTAGGGTGGTCCACCAAAATATTTTTCTGCTTTTATTCCCTCACAAGGTTATTTTGTCCATTACCCATAGGTTTCAAGCCTATGAAATTTCATGGCGATAAAACTTCATTTAAGAGGTCGACCCATCATCTCACTTTCTATCATAGGATTTAACCCGGTAAATATCACATACCCGAATTGGAGCCACTTCCCGACACATCACAGACCCAAATGGTGTTGATTTTCTGAATCTCCGGGGTTGGCAACCCCATAGACACATTTTTAGCAACTAACACTGATATACAGCTGTCTGAATGCTGATTTTCATTATTTGTTTTCATACCGTAAATGGGGTAAGGCAATACCCTGGTTAGGGTACTTCTAATAGAGAGAGAACAAATGGTTTGCATATTTACTCAGAAGGGTCATTTACAAACATTGAAATGCTTTCATATTTCATTTAATTTACTAAAATACCTGCAAAATATGCAGAAAATTCAATTTCTCTATTTTCCTATCGAAAAAACCGATTTTTTTGGCAATATTTTGTGAATTGTCCATAAATCAGTGTCGATGAAACCACTTCTATGTGTAAATCGACCCTTCTGAGTTCCAAAAATCGAACCTTTTTGCTTATCTCTACTAGAAGTACCCTAACCAGGGGATGGCCTACCCTACAATTTACTGTGAAAACCAAATAATGAATGCAGCATTCCAGAAGCGTATATCAGTTTTTAGTTGATAAAAATGTGGTCTATGGGGTTATCAACCCCGAGATTTCAGGAAATCAACACCATTTGGGTCTGTGATGTCGGAGTGCTCCAATTCCGGGTGATGTGATAGTTTCCGGGTTAAATCCTATGATAGAAACGAGATGATGGGTCGACCTCTAAATATCTTGTAATCGCGATGAAATTTTTGCAACACAGGAGAGGAATGCCACCAAAAAAAAGCAGCGGCGTGGGAAAGGGAACCAGTGGCACTTTGAAATTTTAACCCCCTCTCTTTCTTGGACCACCAATGTGTATATATATATATATACACAGTCAAACCTCGATATAACGGCTAAAGGGGGGAGGGAGTTGGGTCCGTTAAAGCCGATTGTACGTTATAGCGAGTGTAATTTTCCCACGGTGGAAAAATATATGAAAGGAAACGAACGATAAATTGTGAAATAAATGAGAAATAATCACAAAACACAACAGAACTGTGTAGCTATGTTGGGAGTAACAGTGACTGGCACTACACATGCTGATTTGGTCCGCTCCTACACGTGAAATAAATGAGAATATCAACAGACCAACCAGACCGTGTAACTAGTCAAGCTCAAGCTCTAGTGAAAGGTAAACAATTCTACGAGCCGATTGAGCCGTGGCTTTCCAAAGGTATTGCTTATTATCATGACTATGCTCATTATATATATATTATATGTTGTGAATTTCAGTTTATATACACGTGTCACTATTTAGGTCAGTGTAGCACTGTGTTTCACCTTAGATAAGGGTGATTAGGGTGCTGAGGTGATAGTGAGCGTAGCAGCCGGCCACGCCATAACACTAATAGTCACTATTTTAAACAATACACACCTTCTAACTCACTAAATCAATAGCAACACAGGCTCTTCCTTATAATATTATATATTAATATGTGATACATCAAAAAAACTCCTTAAAAAAACCCAAGGCATTCCAAATAAAATGAGAAAATATACAATTATGTTGAGTTGACAATTCGACGTGATAAGCGGTCTATATGCAAAAGAAAAAAAAGAGTTTTCCCTTTTTTTGGTTTTCCCCCCCCCAAAACCGTTATTTTTATTTTGAAAGGGAACCCAAAACTTTTCATTTCCCCCATTCCCTCCCTGCACAAAAACCCAAACGGTCCCCCGGGGGGGACCCCTTTGCTCTCATCTCTCCCCTTTTCCACCCCGATTTCACTTACCTCCAACATTTTTTTTCACATCCATCCGCACAACCCAAAGTCTCCACGTTTTACCCCACTCCTGTCCCCACCTCCCATTTGTCCCCCCATTTTCCTCTTCCCTTCACATTTTTTTAGCATACTTTTTTTCTTACTTGATATTCCCCCAAGGGAAAAAAAAAATCTTTCTGCACCCCATCTGAACCCATTCTTCCTTTCTTCCCTACGATTATGTCTCAAGCAAGGGGGCGACAAAAATTTTAATACCGATAAAAAAACCCTCCTCGCCCCCCGGCGGGGGGCAACCACCAGCCCTAATTTAAACCCCAGGGCACTCCAACCCGGACAAATCCCCCCCCCCCCCCCCCCAACCCCAAAACCCACCCCCAAACCCCCCCACACCACCCAACACCAACACACCCCACACACACCACACACACACACACACACACACACCACACACACACCACCCCCAAACCCCACACACACACCCCCCCCCCCCCCCCCCCCCCCCCCCCCCCCCCCCACACACACACACCACCCCACACACAACCCAAAACACACACACCCCACCACACACACACACACACCACAAAACACCAACACCCAACACACACACACCACACACACCACACCACACAACACAACACAACCACAACCACACACACACACAACACACACACACACACACACACACACAACACCACACACCCCCCACCCCAAAACCCCACACAAAAACACACACACACACACACACACACACACACACACACACACACACCAACACACACACACACAACACCCCACAACACACACACACACACACCACCCCACCACAAACACACACCCACACACCACCCCCCCCACACCAACACACAACACACCACCCCAAAACACCCACACACCACACACCCCACCCACACACACAACCACCCACACACACACACACACACAAAAACCACCCACACACCCACACCACACACACACACACCCACACACACCACACACAAAACACCACACACACACACACACACACACCACACACACACACACACACACACACACACAACCACACACACCCACACACCCCACACCAAAACACACACACCCCAACACACACACACACCCACACACACACACACACACACAACCACACACACACACACACACACCAAAAACCCCACCCACACCCACCACACCCAAAACACCCACCCCCCCCCCACCCCCACACCCCCCACCACACACACCCCCCACACACAACACACAACACCAAACACACACACACACACACACACAACACACACAAAACACACACACACACACCACACACCCCACCACACACCACCCCACAAACCCCACACACCACACCACACACCACAACACACAACACCAACCACACACACACACACACACACACACACAACACACACACACACACACAACACACAAAAAAAAAATTGTAAGAAGCAGCACAAAACTGGGGGAGAAAGCGCGAAAGTCGGGATGTAAAAATTTAAGTTTTTAGGACTCAGGCGAAACTCAAGGATCGTAAATTGGGTTTGCGTAAAACCCGGGAGGGTACGTAGTTTCGGGGAATTGCAACCCCCTGCACGCGTCGCGTCTTGAGTATACGCTTGCTGTCCCCTGTCCCGGGCCTTTGTGGGGGCCTCCCTCTGCAGGGGTGTCAGGGTGCTAACGCTCCCAAAGCCCTCTCATGTAGTTTAAAAACCTTAGAACCGGGGATGTTTTGGGCACTAGGATAAGGGTGAAATGTTCAAGCCTGGTCATTGAACCCCGTGGGTTTTCAGGTCAGGTTTGCTAGTCGAACAGGATGTAGGGGAATGGATGGACAGCTGGGGCTCTCTCTCTCTTTCACACCCCATCGTCAATGTTTTCCTCTTCCCTTCTGAAACACCTCATTCCTCCTTCTCTCCTTCCCCATCCTTGCGGGGAATAAAAGATTGCTGTATCACATACTAATATGACCCCTCCAATTGGAAACTTTTCCCAAAATCTCAAGGGCTTTGTCGCACGCATGAACAGCTGTACGCTTTATCATAAAACCTCCGACACCGGACATTGGGGCTTAAGCCCCGGGCCTTAAGTCCCAAAAAACTTTGCCTCCCCGTGCAGCGCCTCGAAAGCCCTACCCGGACCTCCAGCGACTCAGCAAAAAATTACGCATCATCGGCAAAAAAAAAAATCTGTCTTGGTGTTGACGAGGAAGCTCCACAAACACTTTTTCTACAAAATTTCCCCAAAACCCATCCATCAAGGTTGAAAAATGATGGGCAAGGACGCACCCTTTCCTCACTCTTTTTTCACAGGAAAAAAGCTGGGTAACCTCCCCCATTCACAGCATTTTAGTCCCCGAATACAGCCCCTCTTAAAAAAAATAGTCAAAATCGCAGAATCCCCGAGTTATCACAAAGCCTGGTCAAACGGCTCTTTGGATCAAAAAATACATTTGGCTGCAAGCATCCCCTGTCGAAATCACGTCGGCGTTTAACCCCGCACGAAAACCTAGGAAAAGGTCCGTTTTGCTTTCCAGGCATCAACCCAGACTGTGAGGGCTCTGAGCTTCAGCAGATGGCTGCCATCCGTGTCAGCAATAATGGGGAACCCTTGCTGGCATATTAATACGGCGGTATTGTTGCAGTCCTGACGGGGCCCCTTTTCCCCTTTTCCCAAAAGGGACGACCACCACCTTTTCCCTGGAGGAGAAAAGGACCTGATTTTCCACACGCGTTTAGGGACAGCGAACCCGCTGATCATGGGCCCCACCCCCAGCTTTGAGGAGCTCCCCCTGATATTACAAACACCAGCTGCCTTTTACCCCTCAACTTGCTACAGCCCCCCCCTGCTTTTTTTTCAAAAGGGTGCGATTTCATCAAAGGAGGCGGCATTCACTGCCTTAAACCCCGTGGGTAAGGGCCCTTTGGAGGGTCCCCCGAGAACAATGCCCCAAATACTACCCAACGAACCATCTTTGGGTTGCATCCCTGTCCGACACAAGGTGCCTATTTTCTGCTCATCCTGCCATTCGCCCCGGGTGGAGTCTTGAAGGGGGTTCGGTAGGTGGGTCGGGGGTTATTAGCTTTCACTGGCCCCCGACTCCTCAAGAACTCCTACATACCCCTACTTTTTCTCCCCAGGGGGGTTTAGTCGCGTGACAGATAATCCAAAAGGGCCCCCTATAAAAAAAACGTAAAACATTCACCGCTTCCCACGAAATGTCAAATAGCTAAGGATGTTATTCCCGCTCAGTGTGTTTTTGCCGTCTTAAGTTTTGTGTTTGCGCCGACCTATGTATTATGATTTTATGACCGATTTTGGTACACTGCATTCTCTTTTCTCTTTTAGCATTTTAATAACGAGTATAAGATTTTTATCATTCACATGTGCATTGCAACTGTCAGATATTGTAAGTGTTAGGTGTACATGCTCATAAATCATGTGTTATACTTCCACTACAAATCCTTGTTTTTTTTTAATACTTGATTACTTTTACGGAAAGAAAAAAAATTTCTCTCAAAAACACCAATATTTATTTTTCTTGAAAAACAAAAGCCTCTTTGTAAAATAAGGGTTTGCTCTTATGCGGAAAGGTGCGTCTTAATTGCGCCGGCCAAAATACGGTAATGATATATATATATATATATATATATATATATACTCTATATTATATAATACTATCTATATGTATATTTATATATATCTATTATAAATATCTATATATTAAATAGTATTTATATTAGTGTGAATATAGTATATCATACAGTGATGCATCAAGTTTTTGTGGGATCGTCGGTTCCGCCAAGCACAAGTGTGTTTAGAAGCGTATGACGTTCCGAATATTCCCCATTTCAAATTTCTTACACCTAAGCACGAAGTTTCAAATTCGTATTTTTGACCATGCCGTAACGCCGCCCCGAGTGTTTGTTTACATGTAGTAAGCAACATCAGCATTTGTTTGTAGCAGCGAACCCTTTTCCACCATATACCACCTAAGGGCTAGAAGATCACCTTTCAGTGGGATTCACCTCATACACGAGGCATTTGTGGTAGACGGAGGTTACCCACGGTAGAAGGGTAAATGAAGAACATTTTTGCTTCCTCTTCTTTCCCTGTGCTATATGCTTCACCCAGTTGGCTGTACAGCTGTCTCATCTATTTCTAAAAGCTGAACTCTTTGCTTAAAGTTCCACTATTTGATATTGATGAAGGCTTGCTCCGTTCTTCCTCGCACCCTTAGATCTTTATTATGCCTCTTTATTAAGATCATTCATAAGGATAATTTTCCTATGCCCTCCTGGCCTTGATCCTCGGAAACTTAGTCCTGATGGAGTCCCTCCTATTGTTTTAAAAACGGTGCTTCCAGCTCTGCCGGGTCCAACTTTTCCTCATATTGTCTATCTAACTTCCACCTTTCCTTCTTGTCGGGACAGTTTTGCTGTCAAATTCAACCTGTTCGTCTAAAAAGGGTGACCGTTCTACACCTTAAAAAACTATCGGCCTAATGCTTTGACTTCCTGTCTTTTTCTAAAGTTTTTTTTTTTTTTTTTTATTTTTTTACATCAAAGACTCTGGACTGGCCGGGGGACAACAAATCAATGGGTGTAACAACAAAGCCGCGCTTTGGTTGCCACAGTCCCCATAAAGAAGACAGTAAAGCAATAAAATAAAGAAGGGTGCAGCCCATTATATGTTCGGGAGTGTTACCCAATTTTTCGTCGTGTATACCTGTGTGTTTGACAAGATTTAAGTCGTTGGAGGACAAAGTGGAAGAAATATAAACAGGAATGGAGATTTTCCATAGGTGTGTGTAACCAACAGGGAAAGGTGGATGAAGAGTAAAGGATACTGTGTGTACTCCCTGTAGTTAGGAAGATGGACTGAATAGGGATGACAATGAGTAGAGAAGTGCTTGTGCACAGCGAGGCCACGAGGAAGAGGGGAGAGCATGCAGTTGCAGTTCAGAAGAGCAGTGAGCACATAAAAAATAACGGTAGACAGAAGAGCAAGAGAAGCACCGTATGCGGCGGTGATGTTACACAAGATTGAAGACAGTCAATCAGAAGTGATGAGACAGTTGATGAAGTACGAAAAGCTTTTGACTCGACCCTGTGTTAGGAGAGCTGTCTAGAGTGGATCATCCCCAAACATGTTGAGACAATCTCCATACATGGGCGGATGAAGTCGCCCCTGTACAGAGCAAGCAATTGGGAGGGAGAAAAAAAAGGATGCAGTTGCCACGGAACACCTAACTTCTTATAAGCACACTGTTTTTAGTCGCGCAAGAGATGAGATGTGAGATTTCCAGTATCAGCTTTTTAGTAAGGATAGTCCCAGAATGTTCATTGTAGAAAGAAGTAAAAGAGACAGTTGAGTGTCCATTGAAGAAGATGGGGATGTATATCTGGTAGGATTTGTTCGAATAGATAGTTGAGAAATTTGGGTTATTTGAGGCATTGAAAAACAAAACAAGGTTTGGCTTTGCCACCTAACTCAAATTAGAAAGATCAGAAGTGTATATGCGCTCTGGTTGGTCCACTCTCTCTGCGTGACTCACTAGTTCCTGTTGAGTTTGTACTCTAATAAACGACGTTGAAAAATGTGTACAGAAAGGTAGAATCATCAGCGTAGGAGTGGCTAGGGCTTTGAGTTAGATCACTAGAAGATCATTAATGAATAATAGAAAGAAGAGTGGGATATAGGACAAGAACCCTGGGGGAACACCATATTGTACATAGATTTAAGGAGAAGAACAATGTCCTCTACAGTAGCTGCAATAGAACGGTTTGAAAGGGAAGCTTAAGATTGAAGGTACAAGAGAGAGGATAGAAACCGAATGAGGTAGTTTGGAAATTAAAGATGTGTGCCAGACTCTCACCTACATTATACATTATATGTTATCTTAAACCCCTTACTAAACGAACCAATTGGGGGGAATGGGGTGACTTATATCCTAAGTTTGTTATATTCGCGAGGAAATCTTGAATTTTTCGCATATAACAAACTTTATTCGTTAGATAGTGAAAAGTTCGTTATTGTCCGACCACTTCCAAGAATATACAATACCCTCACAGAGTTTCACGCTATGTTTCTGAGTTCGCGAATCCATGGAGTTTTTGCGCTTAGTTCCTAATTTCTTAACCCTCCCGACTTTCGCCGCATTTGCCCGTATCCATGAGTCCACGTACCTTTTGTACGTGTCATTGTTCACTTTTTGCGTCTTGGCACCTAATTAAATCTCAATATGTCATTCACAGCTCTTCTTGTGATTGCAATGGAGTAACTGTACTGAATTGCTCTAGTACTTTTCCATTGGCAGCTACAAGATCCGTGAATAATCTTTCGTAAATTTATCAAAGTTATTAATAAAAAAGGTTTTGTAGGGTGTGTCAAGCAAATTGATTATGAGCATGTGCCTAAATACAATACTTCACAGTGCAGTGAATGGTGATGAAAAATCTCTATACTAGTTAAAATGTAAAGGGAAATGACAGGGATAACCAAAATCAGGGTCATGAATATAGTTGTACCAGGATCCCTAACGAATTGATATTCATAATATTTATGCTACCTATGACATTTAAGTGCCCTTTCACATACAAAATGACGTCTTTGAGCGTCATCCTGTACGTGCTAGGGCCATAACGGACAATGACGTTATATGGCGTCAATCCAAAAATAATATTTAAATATTTTTTAAAATCATTAAAAAGCGCGCGTGCGTGAGATTCAATTGACCATATCATGGAGGCGAATTTACCAATATATTTATAATTTAAATATAATTTTTATAATATAATATTGTATATAATATTTATTATAACGTTTATACAATATATTTATATAAAAAAAAAAAAAACTACTGCTTCTTCACTTTCGTTGTATGGCTTTAATATATTGAGCGAATTTCAATATATTAATATTCCTTGGAAAGGAAAGTTTATTCACATGTCATAGGATTTAGAAAATCTTCTATGAATGTATCAAGTTTGATTTTTGGCATTATTATTTTTTGGCCGCTAAAGGTGTTTTTTGTTTTTTTTTTTGTTGTGTTCACTTCTACCTCAGCAGGTTTTTGGACAAGTTATCTTTTTCACGACAGCGTATTTTTTTAACATTGGATGATACTAGGAAACTGATCTTTAGCTTAAAAACAAAACATAATTGAAACTCATACCTTTGAATATTTAGTTTTCTAGAGCGCGGTGGAAGTACACTTTATTTTCCCGCGCGTGACAGTTCGGGTGACAATGGTTTTTACGCGGCAACAAAAAGGGAATACGCAATGGTGACGTAGAAAGGTTAACTTAGAATTTATGTTATAGATATGCCTTTGTTGGCTTTTTCTTGCTATGTGTTTAATACTACTTTGTAGAAAAATTTGCAGTATGCAGACCTGGGCGGGAGCAGGTTGATCCCCCTCCCACACACAACAGCACACACTCCATTCAAACAAACATGATTTCTGACAAAAACGAGACGCCAGATTAATTCAAGAACAATACAAACTATTCAGGAGGACTAAAGTTTCCGGCATCGAAACTCGATTCAGGTGGTTGCCAGGCTATGAAAAAAAAATTACTGAAGATAGTTTAGGTAACACTGGGAAGATTAACCTCTCTACCTTGTTGTTATTGGCTTGTAATTGTTGAACGGACACCTGTTGTCCGGATCGATGATATTAGGCCCGTGGTTTACCACCTATGAATCTATCACAGTCCTCGAGAGTTTGATTAAGTCCCTTCTTCAGGATAATACAGGTGAAGGCTGGTTCACACACTGCAATCACGGCAGCGTTCCATCAGCCGTAGCCTTGTATTCCACACTATTCATCACGGTTACGCGGTAATTTCGGTAAGTCTTCCCTGCTCACCCTCTCTAAGTCAGACAATGTATGCCTCAGGAGGCTATGGTTGAAGGGTAAATTTTGCATTATAAACACTGTTTGTTTGGACTGAAGCAAGAGGAAATTGAACTATAAAAGCACACTGTTTTGGTGTTACATAAAGCCTTGTGAGAATACGACAGTTTTTCAGACACGGCACAGTCTCAATTTATATGTTAAAATATTCTTCCCCAGAAACATTACCGTGACGGACGGTGATGTATTGAAGCCGGATGGCGGCAGCACACAAAACCGTTATATCGGGTCGTGTAGCGACGTCTATTTGCGTTTGACTATACAAGAATTCTCGGATGTGATGAAAAAACGGTGTTGTGTCACTATGAACTGTGTCGTATGGTTGGTGATACGGCCTGAGGCGGACGGTGTGGCGCCGTGATGGACTTTGGTCTGGGTTGTACGGCTAACCGTGTGAAAAGAACATTTTTGTCCCGTCTTACAATGAGTACCCGGTGCGGCCGTGTTTTACTAAGCACGTCCCTTTCCATACAAGTTATCCTTTATGCGTAGAAGGAGGTTACAGGGGTGAGATTAGGTAGGGGTCGAGGTGGATACAAAGTGCCGTATGCTGTCTCCTAGCTCCACGGCTGCTTACTTACTGTACTAGCGGCCCAACACAACACGCCCAGTACATCACCTGCATTTCGGCTTAGCCCCCGTCGGGAACCAGCTTTAGAGGGTGTGACCTGACACTTACCTGACTTCTGCCTCATAGGGGCCGGACACAAACTTGCAAGCACCAGGCGCAGGTGAATCGTCCAGCCACTGGACACCACAGAGACACACACGCCAGTGCGCACACTCTTGTCCCCACGTTGTACAATGATGCAGCTGTCAAAATAAAACTACAAAGTCAACGACGCCCTTTGTCTCCATCCATGTTGTTATAGACAAGACTCACCAAAGATGTGCTACAACCCTCTCTCTCATCCGTCCTCAACAACTCCTTCAAATATAACTAACCCTCTTTGTTTTTTACTAATTCCATTTATCAACAAACCAGTCCCAGCGAAAAATTCTCACCATTTTCTGCTCCCTTCTATCATCACCTTCCAACCTGTTGTGTCAACTTGTGTGGCCACGAGTCAAATGCGAGTTGGGCGAGCATCATAATAGCGGGATGCTCTTGTCTTTTCCATGGGTGCGGGAGGGTCTGGAGCGGTAATGACCCCTGGTGGGTGCACGGATGGCGTCGCCGCGAGTGAAGTTCCCCAGGTGAAGCAGCAGACCTGAGATATCAATGTTTTACAATGGAGAGCAGCAGCAAGGAGTGGATGATGTTTACAATCTGACAACGGCCATCTTGGCGCAACAATCCGCTACCATGTTGCCCGGCCAGCTCTTGTTTTCCCCTCCTGTTAACTCCAACAATTTTCTTTAGTATTATACATTACTGTTGATAACACAGTTTTACAATTTTGTGCTCGAGTGTACTACGCTCGACACAGATCACTTCAGACCCCCTAGTATACACCCACGTCTGGTTCGGCATTCTTTCTGCCCGACCTCGTCATATCGCTAATGAATTGGCCCGCATTAGACGCAGGGTTAACTTTGCATTCCCTTGTTAAGGGGAAACTGCGTCTTATGCGCCCGGCAAATTACGGTATATATCATACAGGAGAACCCTCTTTTTATCCGCACCCTCGGGGGGAGCGGAAATGCCGGTAACTCTTTTGTGGCCGTTGTTTTGTGAGAGTTTACGCTTATGAATCCCCCAAAATCCCTTTTTTTTTTTTTTTTTGTTTTTTTTTGTTTTTTGTTTTTTTTTTTTTTTCCCGTCACAAGGAACTGCCAAGGGCCAACAAAAAATGGGTAACAACAAAAGCCCGCCTTAGGTTGCCAGTACCCTTAAAGATGGACAGTCAGAGAATAAAATAAAAAAGAGGGGTGAGCCAATTTAGTTCGGGAGGTCTGTTACTCCTTCTTTTGAAAAGAGTTTAGTCATAGGGACAGTGGAAAAACAGAAACAGGAAGAGAGTTCCAGAGTTATCAGTGAAAAAAAAAAAAAAAAAAACAAAAGAAAAAAAAAACCTGGGTCGATTAGTGCCGTTGTTTTGAGGGCTGCCGTTGTTTTTTAAATGCCGGTTTAAAACGAGGTTCTCCTGTATAATATATATTATAATATATATATATATATATATATATAATAGTATATAGATATATATAATATATATATATTATATATCTATATATATAATGTATATATATATATGTCTTATATATATATATATGATATTATATTATGATAGAATATATATAATATATATATATATATATATATATATAATATATAGAGATATTACACACCACACCTCGTTTCCTCCCCGGACCTTCTTTCCCGGATATCGGATTTCCGGCAAAATCCGAGGTCCGGGGATTTCAAGAGTCCCAGCCAAATTTCTTTCTTTTTTTTCTTTTTTTTTATACGTTGAAATGGCCTGGTCCTGTTCGTAAATTGAACCGGCGGTCCGAGCGTCTCCTGTCATCCCTGGGTCATTTCCGCGCTCCCGCCAGGTGGCAGTCATGCTCAGCGTTCGTATTGTTTACATTTGGCGACAAAAACACTCACGTGTTCACCTGCAACGGCCTCCGTCAGTCCCAGGGGGGGGGGGAACTCCCAACTGCCCCTGGTACAGGAACATCTCTGAGACTATTGAACACTTCCTGCTGCCTCCCGCAGACGTGGAATGCAATCCTCAGAGCGATCCCGTATTGTTTTACTTTGGACCCACGACACTCACTAGGTTTCACCTGCACCGCCTCCGTTAGTCCCCTGACACCCGCACGGCCCCTGGGTGCAGGAATGTCTCTTGAGACTATTGAACACTTTCTGTCCTGCTCCCACCAGGTGGCAGCATGCTCAAGCGGTCGTATTGTTTACTTTTGGGCACACGACACTCACGGGTTCACTTGCACGGTCCTCCGTTAGTCCTCTGCTACCCCCACTGCCTCTGGTGCAAGGAACGTCTCTGAGACTATTGAATACTTTCTGCTGCCGTCCCCGCCATGTGTGGCAGCATGATCACTTGCTCAGCGGTCGTATTTTTTTACATTTGGGCACACGACACTCACGGTTCAACGTTGCATGGCCTCCTGTTTAGTCCCCCCTGACCCCAACTGCCCCTGGTGGCAGGAACAGTCTCTTGAGACTATTGAACACGTTCTGCTCCCTCCCGCCAGGGTGTCAGCATGCTCAGGCGGCAACGTGAAAAGTCACGCGGCGGGGTAGTTGATATTGGCGGTTGCCGGACAGTAAATACTAGAGTATGAATGTAAGCGTGGAGGGCCGGGGGGGTTGGTAGTCGGGATGGCAATCAGACTTTTTTTGTGTGGGTCTTGTTTTTCTTTTTTTTCTGAGGGTTTAGAGATACATTCCTGTACGTGTTGCGATTTCCGGACTTTTGCGGTTCCGCGGACCAGTGCTCCCACCTATTAGTCCGGGGAAACGAGGGTTTTGTGTGTGCATATATATGATATATGATATTATATATATATATATAGGATATTACTGCTGTACCTATAATAGTATTATATATGGGAGGGGGGGGTGATATATATATAACAGGGAGGTCCCGTTATTACGAACATTCGATATACGATAATCCGATGCAGAGCGAAGTGGGAAATACAACAATGATTAGGGTCTATTTTCAATATCCGCAAATATCGAATCATGCTACGAACATTCAAACTGGGGTGAGAGAAAAATTACCAACGTATTTACTAAAGTACATTATTAAGTTATTTACTAAAATTATAAAGTAATTTACTGATATATGATTTTATACCTAAAGCTCCCTTCACACATTCCATAATCGAACCACGATAGCGCACCAATTTGGATTATTACGCTATCGTGAAAATTTAACCGCAAAAAAGCAGACCACGATAGACTCACAACAATGTCACGCTGCCTTACGTATGTGTAATGACGGTCGTAAAGATGGTCACGATGGAGTCATGACAGCTGTAAGACTATGTCACGTGAATGGAAAATAAACGGTCCATATTTGTCGTCACGATATGAGCTACGAATAACACGACGGTGCCATGACGTCCAACACGATGAGCGTCACCGAGATAGCCCACACGTGGGTGGGTTTCCTATGGTGATGGAGAAGGAAGGGGGACTATGAGATGAGGTGTGAGAAACAGGTTGTGTTGGTGATGGGAATTGAGGGAACGGGTGGGGGGTGTGGAAGGCGTGGTGTTTGGTGGGGTGGGGGTGTTTACCACGTGGTGATGGGAGTAAGTGGGTAGGTCAGAGTCACGGGGGGAGTGTCATCACTGATGGTGGTGGGAGTAAGGGAAGGTAGTGAAGGGGGGAGGGTGAGGGTCAACCTATGTGGTGAATTTGGAAGTATAGGGGGTAATATAGTCGAGGGTGGATGGTTATCCCGTGGTGGTTGGAGTAGGTGGAGTGGACGTACGGCGGGTGGCTGTGAATGAGAAATGGGGGCAGGAGGCGGAGAGGTCGGACAAAAAGGGGGGGAAGGCGTCGTAACAGTTTCCTATCGTCACGATATAACATACGCCGATGCATGAGGTAGTGTAACGAACAGCTGCGTACATATCTAATCGTGAATAGGCGTCACGATAGACTTACGATACCCGCTACACGTTTGGGTACAAAAATTGGGGAGCTTCCCGATTTTTAAATTGCCGCATACTTGTTTCGTAGCCTCGGCCAAGCGCGTCACGGCGTTCACGACGGGGATTCACATGATGGAGACCCATAACCAGTGACCATGACGGCGACTGCGCATCTGCATTATTGTCGCATTTCGTGGTTTCCATTGTGGAATGTGTGAAGGGGCTTAAGGTTGTACATAATCAATCAGAAAATATTAAGTTATTCCTGGTGGCTCGGTACGACAATGTGGGCTCCTGTCAAAAATTCACCATCCCTACAGACGAAGTACAATGGATTTCAAACTGCACAGAGACGAGTTGTTGGCTATGGAAGAGACTTCTGCGCACCCCTCCCCTTGTACCTTACCTACCCTAACCACTCTCTGATCCTGTGTTGTGTGTCACGCGGCAGCACGAGGGATCTTTCCTCTTCCACCCAAGTGATCAAAGGGAGGAAGGAGTCAGACTCTACCCGTCATCCCTGTCAAACGCAGTCACCCCTGTTTTCGCCCGAGCCTCGAGAGAAGTGAAACAGGACTCTCAGCTGGCTACGTCTCCGCTTCCTTCATCTCTCCCCCACAACAGTAACCACGTTAGTGAGTGTTATAATGCATGTTTTTATGTTTAATTAGATGTGCAGTTATGCGATTTTTTGTGCTTTTTCTTATCAGAACTAGCTTTTTTCTACAGAAAGGTAGTACAGTGTGGTAATATAGACGCTGTGTGTTTTTGTGGTTTGCTATATTTTATTTTAGCTTGTAAAAAACCATGTTTTTTTTTCCTTTTTTTCTTTTTTTTAATTGTTGGGTCCATGGGAACCAAACCTATATTTTTACCATTAGTTATGTTGTTTCGTTTTATAGCGAGATTTCGCTTTTAACGAGTAATAGCCGGTTGGAATACCTACGCTCGTTATTCTTTTGTGACCTTGCGGCTCCCGCTGTATATATATATTACTATAATATATATATATATATATAATATATATGATATATACATGATATATAGTGCTCATTATGTTGTTACAAACTGCATTAATAAGACAAGAGAAACAGAAGAGGAGAGAGAGAATATGCCGACTGGGAGAAGGACAGGATACGCAACAATATGATAGCCATAATCTCACTCGCCAATCAATCATACTTTTTTTCCTCCAATTCGTGTTTCTATCATTTACACAGTAACGTTTACATCTTTTTTTAAATACTTATTATAGTTAAATTTTACATTGGCAAAAAAACGCAAACATGTGCTTAATTTGACATCCATAGATCTATGTATGTTAATTTAATGCACATGTATATGCATGTGTAGCCTCTGTATATGTATGAAATGTAAACGAAATAGCATTCCGGAGAGAAGGCATCAACAGACGTACAAGAGGGTACATAAAATAAAACGTTAGGGATGCATAATAATGAAATAAGCATTATGAACATGCAATATCTGATATTCGGGTATATCACATCAATTCGTCCGCCTCTGCCGTATTTTCAAACAAAGAAAAGAAAAAAAAAAGGAGAAGGTTCCGAATAAGTGTCGAAGTCCTACAATAATGAGGGTCCGCATACGAGAAGGTTTACCTGTCTGAGTACTGAGTACTGAGGAAAGTAATATGAACATTCGTCCTTGGAAGACTCACTGAGTATTTTTTTTCAGGTATATTTTGGGTAAAAGTGCTCTTATAAGCCTAAATATACCGGGTATGGTGGTACACTCACCCTCCATTTTTCCGGACTATTAGGGGTTAGCCTGGTCCGGGAAACCCAAAGTTTGGAGGTGTAGCCATCGACATCTTTATCTGGTAAACAGTAAGGTGTGTCCTGGTTTTCTAGGTACGTTTTTGGGTCCTTGGGCGCAACTACGGGAGGCATTAATTGTTTTTTGTTTTTGTTGTTTTAAGGCTTGGAAGATCCCTTGGGGCACACTATGAGCCCTGGTGATGTCCTGATGATGCTATCACAAGGCGCAGTAGTTGACCTGTCTTCTTCTCAAGTCAAGGCACAGGTGAGGCGGAGGACAAAACGTGTTGCCGTGCGGGGCAGACACCTGCCGCCGCCAGCGGGTGGGGCAGGTCAAAGGTGGGTGACGTTTTCAGAGGCGAGGAGTGAGAGTTTAGCACTACACGTGGGAGTGGAAGTGCGGACACTGCCGCAAGAAAATGTGTTCAATGATTCCGGAACATTCCTGCACCAGGGGACATGTGGGTGTCCAGGGGACAGCGTGGAGATGTGCGGTGAGGCCGTGAGTGTCATGTGGCCCAGGACGGGAACGGTCGAGTGGAGGTGACAATCAGGACGCGGGACTTTTTTCCGTTTCCAACGGCTGGGGGGAAGAGTCACTGCTGTATAGGCCCATGGAGTGATGTCAGAGGCTTCTCCAGAGCCCGAGAGACCCAGGAGATAGCGCTTGGGCCACGGGAGAGCGGCCAGAGGGAAGGTAGCGCATTGTGGCCGATAATACTCACCCCGGTGGGCGCTCTGGTCCGCCCGCGCCTCACACTCTAGTGGCAAAGCATCTTCCAATCTAGAAACAGGCCAGGAACCCCGTCGCGGGGGAAAATATTTTAAGTGCCATTCGTTTCCTTAATGTCCCGAACTATCCAGACATATTGTTCACCCATGCCAAATATGTTTGGGGGCAGACAATGACCGGGTATCCGAAATTCCGGCAATAGGAGGTCCGTAAAATCGAAGGTCGAGTGTTATTTGCAGTGTTTTGTACTATGGGAGGGGGATTTCAGCACGTAGTCATGTGAAATTCGGACCCTATTTAATAGGATACCAACAGCCCAAGTTGTCTTCTCTAACTGGTACACAACCACCCAAAAGTTACCGAGCAGGGAGCTCAAAGGAACGCAAAAGCGTTAGGCCTATATCATGGTCACATAATGGGGAAAAGATACTTGAAGAGGATAATTTTTTCCGTCCTTGGTGGCTTTTAATTCTCCATCAGCGTACTTCAGTGTTAAAGGGGATGGGGCCTCAACGTGCAGGCAGCTGCAGGTGTGTAAAATAAAATTTTCCTGAGATAATTATGATTTTATTGCCATATCTGGAATCAACTCAATAACTCGGACAGCCTCAACCCCCATTTAGTCCAGTTAGAGTGTCTTCCACTCTATTTTCTTTCAAACATGGAGTAGATGCTCCTATAAACAACCAGAGTAAGAAAGGTAGGCTTTAATTAAATGATTAAATGATACGGTTATATCAGAACAATTTAATGGGATATATTTATAAAAATCTCGGACGGAGAATAGTTGTCCGGACAAAGAGGTTGTGAAGAATAAGAGTGCAGATCTCATGGATATCTCGTTACATCAGATTCTTGAGTATCGAATGTTCATATTCGCAATCATACAGTAAACCCTCTTTAATTCGAACCTTCGGGATAATATAAATTTGACCCGTTCAGGCCCCAAAGTTCTAAATTTTTTCAACAAACGTTCCTATAATCCGAACTGAAGGTATGAATTCCGGTACATTGTTTAATTGTCGAGTTTTCTGCCGCATCTTTCCACCTCTACTGTGCCATCCACTTCGTCAACCAGCCTCCAATCACCTCTTAACACATTAAAAGCACCTCAAAGCACTCTCAACGACCTTACTTCCCATATCCCAGAGTGATACCACTGTTGCATTCAGTACGCGGTCACCTCCCTCGCACTCTCCCTACTGAACGAACTGAATGTCTTCACATACAGTGAATACACATTGCTAAACTCAAAGATAAGCAGCTGCCGAAATTTATCATCTGTGGCATCCTTATTTATGCAGAATACTTGCTGATGAAACCCTGTATTTGATGCCAGCCAGAAGTTATAAGCAGCAGGAAATAAAATAAATAAAGTAAGGAGGCAGGAGAGGAGAAGTCTTTCTTTGCCCTTTGTTTACCATACCCTTATTGGGCAACAGCTGGCAACTCAGTGGTGATCCACCTCCCAGGGCTAGTAGTGGCCGGGGCTTGACGTTAGCCATACGTCTATCTGACGTCACCGTTCGCGTTGCATTCTTAACGCAGCCCTTGCCTGACAGACGCTACCATGTTTTGGTAATACAGTACTGCAACTCTGTGGACTGTTTTTAAGCACGTTTTAGTGATTTCTTATTGTGAGGAAGGCTAGAGGTAACCATCGGATAATAGACTTCGGATATACCGAACCAAGGTCTCCCCCCCCAATTAGTCGAATTATAGAGGTTTACTGTACTGTATTTTGTATTTTAAAACTCTCTTTCATTAACCCTTACCCTTATCCAACTTCCAGTCACTAATCATTATATCATCTGCAAAACCTATATACTGGACTAAATCCTCCTAGTATTAGTTGTACCATATCCTTTTGGCACTAAATAGTAAATAATATCTAGTTAATATAATTTAACTAGTGCATCACATCACAAAACATTGACCTTTTGTAGTCTAGTACCAATGCCAGTATATTGGATCAGAAGCACTTAGAAATAAAGCAGAGAATAGAGGAGATCTAGAGAGTAATCTGTTATATAGTAGATCCCATATGTAGAATCGTACACACTTCAAGTGGGAGGGCACAAACCTTTTCGTTTGGTTTGGGGCCGTGGCTCTTGTGCCCCCCGCACAGAACCCGCCTGTGTTGAGGGCTCAATATATACCATATACTACTTAATCCCTTTACACTAGATTTTTTTTATTTCATCTTTACTGTGATAGTTTTAGTGAAGCTTTCATCTTTTTTCCACAGCTAGTAACTTGAATACACAATTCTTTTTACTGTGCATATATTGTATCCACATTTTTATCAATCAGCATGATTATTGATTGAACAATATAGTTATTGACTATAGTTATTATATATATTGTTATCATCAATGCTGTTGATAACAATGTGGATTACAATAATGCAGTAAAAAGATTGTATCTCAAGTTACTACTGTTGAAAAAGATGAAAGTACTTCACTAAAACTATTCATCAGTAAAGATGAAATAACAAAAATCTAGGTAAGAGGGATTAAGTAGTATAGGTAATATATTAATTTTGAGCCTAAACACAGGGCGGGTTCTTGTGGGGGGGCACAAGAGACCACGGCCCAAACCACAACGAAATGGTTTGTCCCATACCCACCTTTAAGTGGTACGATCTACTATGGTATCTACTATATAACACTACTCTCTACAGATCTCCTCTATTCTCTTGCTTATTCTAAGTGCTTACTTATCCAATAATACTGCATATTAACTGACACAAAAGGCAATGTTTTGTGATGTTGATGCACCTAGTTTAATTCATATTAACTAGATATTTATTACTAGTTTGTGCCAAAAGATATGGTACAACTATACTAGAGGATTAGTCCAGTATAATGTTTTGCAGTATGATATAATGATTAGTAATGGAAGTTAAGGAAAGGGAACGGGTAATGAACAGATAGTAAATACAAAATACAGTACAGTAAACCCTCTATAATCGTACTCAATTTTGCGGGGGAGACCTTGACTCGGATATCCGAAAGTCCTAATTATCCGTGGTTACCTCTACCTTCCCTCACAATTAAGAACTCACTTAAAACATGCTAAAACACACAGATTGCAGTACTTTGTATTCACCAAAACATGGTAGCGTCTTCAGGCAAGGGTCCTGCGTTAAGTAATGCACGCGAACGGTGGTACGTCAGCATAGAGTATGCCTAACGCAGCCCCCGCACTACAGCCCTGGGAGTGGTTCACCACGAGTTGCCAGCCTCGGGCCACAGATAGGGTATGTAACAACGGCAAAGAAAGACTCCCTCTTCCTGCACTCCTTAATATTTATTTTACTTTCCTGCTGCTAGAACTTCTGCTGCATCAAATACAGGTCATCAGCAAGCTTATTCTGCATAAATAAGAATAGCCACAGAGATAAATTTTCGGCAGCTGCTATCTTGGTAAAGCAATGTGTATTCACTGTATTGTGGAAGCATTCATATCGTTCGTAGGAGAGTTGTCGAGGGAGGTGACCGCTACGAATGCAACAGTGGTATCACTCATGGGGATCATGGAAAGGTAGTAGTCTTATAGTGCTTGAGGGGCTTAATGTGTATAAGAGGTGATGTGGAGTCTGGTTGACGAAGTGGATGGCACAGAGGGGTGGTAGATGCTGAAGAAAACTCGACAATTCAAACATGTACACCGAGGGGAAAAAAAATTCACCCTTCATTACGGAATTTAGGAAAGTTGTTTGAAAAATTTACGAACTGGCCTGACAACGGGTCAAATTATATTATCCGAAGTTCGAATAAGAGGGTTTACTGTATGATTGCGATATATGAACATTCATACTCAAGAATCTGATGTAACGAGATTCAGAATCTGCACTCTTCTTTCTTCACACCTCTTTGTCCGGACATATTTCTCTGATACAGTTTTTTATAAAATATCCATTAATTTGTTCTGATATAACCTGTACATTAATCATTTAATAAAGACCTTAACCTTTTCTACTGGTGTTTAAATGAGCTCTATCCATGCTTGAAAAGAAAATAGAGTGTGAAACACTCTAACTTATGGACTAAATGTGGGGGTTGAGGCTGTCCGAGTTATTGAGTTGATTCAATATGGCAAATAAATCTATAATTAATCTCAGCAAATGTTATTTTACCTGAGCTGCTGCACGTGAGCACCCACCCTTAACACTGAGCTACGCTGGACATGGGATTAAAAGCCACAAGGACGGAATAAATTATGCCTCTTCAGTAATCATTTTACCCATTATGTTGACCATTTCCTAGGCCTACTCTTTTGCTGTCCCCCACCCCCAACTTTTTTTTTTTTGGAGCTGCGGTAACCTTTTGGGTCGGTTTGTACCCGTTAGAGAAAGACAACTGGGCTTTTGGTATCCTATAAACTAGAGATCCGAATTTCACATGACCTTACGTGCTGAAATCCCCCTCCCATAGTCAAAAACTGCAGATACACTCGACCTTAGATCTTTCACGGACCTCCTATTGCCGGATTTCGGATTCACCCGGTCATTGTCTGCCCCCAACACATATTTGGCATAGGGTCGAACATATGTCTGGAATAGTTCGGGACTTAAGGAACAAGAATGGCTTAAAATTTCCCCGCGACGGGGTTCCTGGCCGTTAGATTTGAAGATTGCTGCCACTATCGAGCTCAGGGCCGGGCGGAACAGAGCCATCTCGGGGTGAGTATTATCGCCACAATGCCTCCCTTTCCCTCTGCCGCCCCTCCGCTGTCCAAGCGCCTATCTCCCTGGGTCTCTCGGGCTCGAGAAGCCTCTAAGCATCACCTCCATAGGGCCCTATAACCGCAGTGACTCTTTCCCCCACCGTGGAAACACGGAAACAGTCCCGCGTCCTTGATGTCACCCTCACTCCGCCTCCCCCTGGGCCCATGACCACTCACGCTCACCTGCACCGTCTCCATCTGTCCCCTGACACCCACTGCCCCTGGTGCGCAGGAATGTTCCGGAGATCATTGGACACGTTCTGCTGCGCAGTGTCGCACTTCCCACTCCCACCGTGTGTGGCTAAAACTCTCAACTCCTCTGCCCTGAACGTCACCCACCTTTGACCCTGCACACCCTGATTGGCGGCGGCAGGTGTCTGCCCCCTCACGGCAACACGTTGTCGCTCCGCCTCACCTGATTGCCTTTCGAGAATGACAGGTCAACTACTGCGCCTGTGATAGCATCATAGGAACATCACCAGGGCTCATAGTGTGCCCCCAAGGGTCTTCCAAGCCTTAAACACAAGAAAAAAAAACCAAAAACAATAATGCCTGCCCGTAGTGCCGCCCAAGGACCCAAAACGTACTAGAAAACCAGTCACCTTACTGTTTACCAGATAAAAATGTGAATGGCTACACCTCCAAACTCTTTGGGTTTCTCCGGACGCAGGCTAACCCCCTAATAGTTCCCCCGGAAAATGGAGGGTCGAGTGTGTACACTACCGTATTTTTCGGCTTATAAGACGCACTTTTTCCCCTAAAATATACCCTGAAAATACTCATGAGTCTTCCAAGACGAATGTTTATATTTACTTCCTCATACTCAGTACCTCAGTAACAGTAAAACCTTCTCGGTATTCGGACCCTCCATTATTCGGACTTCGACATTATTCGGACCTTCTCCTTTTTTTTTTTTTCTTTCTTTTTTGACAATACGGCAGGGCGGCAAGAATTGATTGTGAAAGCACCTTGAATATCATTTGCATTTTCATAATTGCATTATTTCATTATGCATCCCTACTTTTATTTATGTACCCTATTGTACGTCTGTTGTGCTTTTCTCTCTCGGATGCCCCCTGATATTTTTTTACATTTCCATACTACAGAGGCTTACACAGTGCATATATCATGTGCATACTATATACATACATAGATCTATGATTCAATCTTAATTGCACATGTTTGCGGTGTCCAATGTAAATTTATCTATTAAAGTTTAAAAAAATATGTAAAGTACTGTGTAAATTGAAACTTACGTAATTGGAGAAAAATAGTATTGATTGCATTGGCAGTCAAGATATGCATCATATTGTGCGTATCCTGCCTTGCTCCATCGGCATATTCTCTCTCTCTCTGTTTTCTCTGTCTTATTAATGCAGTACACATAATTATATATATATATATATATATATATATACTATATATATATATAATATAGTATATATATATACAGGAGGTCCCAAAGATACGAGCAGCTTAGGTTCCCACCTGGCACTACTCGTAAAGGCGAAATCTCGTATAATCAAACACATAACTAATGGTATAACTATAGGGATTTGGTTCCAGGTACCCCACAATTAAAAAAAGAAAAAAAAGACATGTTTTTCAAGCTAAAAATAAACTATAGCAAACACAAAAAACACACAGCGTCTATATTACCCACCTGTACTACATATTACTGTAGAAAAAGCATTCTGAAAGAGAAAATAGCACACAAATAGCATAACTGCACATTAATTAAACATAACACATGCATAACACTCACAAGTGGTAATGTTGTGTGGGGAGACAGGAAGCTGCACGTAGCCAGCTGAGAGTCCCTGTTTTCTCTCTTCCGAGCTCGAGAGAAAACAGGGGTGACTGCGTTTGCAGGGATGACTGGGTTTAGAGTTCTTCCTCCTCCCCTTTGATCACTTGGGGGAAATAGGAAAGTGATCCTCGGTGCTGCGCGTGATACAATAGATCGAAAGAGGGTAAGATGTAGGTAAGGGACAAGGGCAGGGTTGCGCAGACCCTCCACTGCCCACAACAACCTCGTCTCTGTGCATTTGAATCATTGTACTTCGTCCCTGGATGTGACATTTTGTAGGCCCATTGTGCGTACCGAGGCCACCAGAATTATCATATTTTCTGATTGAGTCATTGTTACAACCTTAAGCCACCCTTCACACTTCCACAATGGAACCACGAATGCGCCAATAATGCCGTGCGCAGCGCCGTCCCATGTCCTGGTTGTGGGTCCATCGTGACCGATCGTGACGCTCGTGCACGCGCTTGGCGAGGCCTACGAAAAGTTTAGTCGCGTGCTTTAAATCGGGAAGCTCCCCAATTTTTGCAACCCACGTAGCGGTATCGTAATTCTATCGTGACGCTATCGTTGTATCTATTAGCATCTTCGTTACACTAGCTTATCGTCGTATGTTTATCGTGACGATAGGAAACTGTTACGCGCGTCTTCCCCCCCCTTTTTTGCACCCTCTTCCCCGCCCTCCCCCCTCCTTGTCTCATTCACCCATCCACCCCACGCCCGACTCCATCTCCCCTACTTACCCACCTACCAAACGTGCATTAACATACCTCCCCTCGACTATTTACCCACCTACTTTTCATCACCACATGGTGACACTCCCTCCACCCCTCGCTAAGCCTTCCCTTATACTCCCACACCACGTGATGACACATCCCCCCTTGACTCCCTACCACTACTCCCATCAAGCACGTGGTAACCCCCCCCCCCACCCCGACTTAACCGCCTTCTCTCCACAGTATCACCCACCCACACCCGTTTCCCTCCATTCCCCATCACCACCACAACCCTGTTTCTCCCCCTTTCATCCTCTATAGTCCCCCTTCCTTCCGCCCATCACCATGGCAACCCCCACCCATCGTGTGGCGGCTATCTCTTGACGCTACGTGGTACGTTCATGGCAACGTCGTGGTTACTCGTAGCTCTATCGGACGACAAAAAAATATGACCGTATTATTTTCCATTCCGTGACATAGTCTTTACAGCTGTCATGGAACTCCAATTGTGACCATCTTTACGACCGTCATGACACATAGTACAGGCAGCGTGACATTGTTTGTGAGTCTATCGTGGTCTGGCTTTTTTCGCGTTTAAATTCTCCCACGATAGCTCAATATCAAATTGGATCGCCAAGTGAAAAATTCATAAATTTGGCGTCTATCGGGGTTCGACTTATGGGAATTGTGAAGGGAGCTTTAGGTAAAAATCATATAGTCAGTAATGCTACTTTATAAAGTGTTTTAGTAATAACTTTATTTACTTTAGTAAATAACTTGTAATTTTTACTCACCCCATTTTGAATGTCGTAGCATTGGAATTTTTCGATTTCGTCATATTGAAAATAGACCCTAATTTACACATCTCTGATCATCGGATTCTACATAGAATCGAAGCTCGTATATCGGGACCCTCCCTGTATATATATATATATATATATATATATATATATTAGATATACTATATATATATATATCTATATATATATATATATATCCAACAAACCGCTGTTTCTCCCGTACCTAATAGGGGGGAGCACTGTCTCGGGAACCGCAAAAGTCGGAAATATCGCAACAGTCCAGGAATTACATCCTCTAAACAGAAAAAAAAGAAAAAAGAAACAAAAAGTCTGATGCCATTACCCACCCCCGGACGCTTATCAATACTCAGTATTTCTGTCCGGTACAAACCGCCAATACAACTACCCGCCGCGAGACTTTTACGTCCGCTGAGCATGCTGCCATCCTGGCGTGGGGAGCAGAAAGTGTTTCAATAGTCTCAAGAGACGTTCCTGTGCACCAGGGGCAGTGGGGGTCAGGACTAACAGAGGCCATGCAAGTTGAAACGTGAGTGTCGTGTGCCCAATGTAAAAACGACCGCTGAGGCAGTGATACATGCTGCCACCTGGCGGGAGGCAGCAGAAAGTATTCAATAGTCTCAAGAGACGTTCTGCACCAGAGCCGTGGGGGTCGGGGACTAACGAGACCGTGCTAAGGTGACCTATGAGTGTCGTGGCCCAAATTAAACAATACGACCGCTGAGCATGCTGCCACCTGGTGGGAGGCAGCAAACGTGTTCCAATTTCTCAAGAGACATTCCTGCAACAGGGCATGGGGGTCAGGACTAACAGGAGCGGTGCAGTGAAACCGATCGAGTGTCCGTGTGTCCAAATGTAAACATACGACCGCTGAGTTCGAATCGCTGCACCTGGCGGAGGCAGCAGAAAGTGTTCATAGGCTCAGCGATGTTCCTGTACCAGGGCGTGGGGAGTCATGGACTGACCTCGAGGCCGTGCAGGTGAACCGTGATGTTGTGTCCCCCAAATGGTAAACAATACGACCGCTGAGCATGCTGCCACCTGGCGGGAGGCGCGGACACTGACCCAGGGATGACGGAGACCGCTCGGACCGCCGTCAATTTACGAACAGGACCAGGCATTATCACGTAAAAAAAAAAGAAAAAAACAAAAGAAAGAAATTGGCTGGGACTCTTGACATATCCCCGGACCTCGGATTTTGTCCGGCAAATCCGCTATCCGGGAAATGAAGGTCCGGGGAAATCGAGTTTGTGTGTATATATATATATATATATATATATATATTATATATATATATATTATATTATATATTATATATATATTAATATAATATAATATTATATATATACATATATAATATATAACATATATATATATATATATTAATATTATATATTATATATATATATATATATATATATATAGATATATATATATATATATATATATATTATACAAGGAGAACCTCGTTAACCGGCATTTAAAACAACGGCACCTCAAACACAACGGCACTAATCGACCAAAGGTTTTTTTTTTTTTTTTTTTTTTTTTTTTTTCACACTGATAACTCTGGACATCTCTTTCCTGTTTCTGTTTTTCAACTTTCTATACTTAAATCTTTTCAAAAGAAGAGTAACAAGACCTCCCACTAAATTGGCTCACCCCATCTTTTTTATTTTAATTCTCTGACTGTCCTTCATTACATAGGGACTGGCAACTAAGCGGCTTTGGTGTACCATTTTTTGTTGTGCCCTGGCCAGTATCCTTGTTGGATGCGAAAAAAAAAAAAAAAAAAAAAAAAAAAAAAAAAAAAAAAAAGGATTTTTGGGGGATTCCATAAGAGTAACTCTCAAAACAACGCAAAACATGAGTTTCCGGCATGCGCTCCCCCCCGAGTGGTGCCGGATAAACGAGGTTCTCCTGTATATATATACCGTATTTGCCGGCGCATAAACGCAGTTTTCTCCCTTAAAAAGGAATGCAAAGTTTAACCCTGCGTCGAATGCGGCCCATATTAGCGAATGAGAGGTCGGGCAGAGAATGCAGAACAGCCCGGTGGTGTAATTACTAAGGCGGGGTCTGAAGTGCATCTGGGTCGAGCAGAGTTCACAATCAGCACACATTGAACTGTGTTATCAACCGTACATGTATAATACTAAGAAAAGGTTTGGAGTTTAAGGAGAAAACAAGAGCTGGGCACATGTAAGCGATTGTTGCTGCCAAGAGGCCGTGTCAGATGTAAACATCATCCACTCCTTGCTGTCTGCTCTCCATTGTAAACATCTGATATCTCAGGTCCTGCTGCATTCACCTGCGGATACTTTCACTCGGCGACGCCCTCCGTGCACCCACCAGGGTCTTACCGGGGCTCAGACTCCTCCCCGCACCCATGGAAAGACAAACATCCGCATATTAGATGTCGCACTAACTCGCATTTGACTCGGCCACACAAGTTGACACAACAGTTCTGGAAGGTGATGATAGAAGTGGAGGCAGAAATGGTGATGATTTTTCGCTGGACTGTGGTATTGTTGAAAATTGAATGAGTGAAACAAAGAGCGTCTTAGTTATATTTGAGGAGTGTGAGCGGTGAGAGAGAGGTGTACGCATCTTTGGGAGTCCTGTCTATAAACCACAAGATGGAGAAAGGGCGTCGTGGCTTGTAGTTTTTATTTGACAGCGCATCTTGGGGGGGTACAACGTGGGGCAAGAGGTGGCGCTGGCGTGTGTGTCTCTTGTGTGTCCTGTGGCTGGACTGAATTACCTGGACTGGTTGGCTGCAGTTGTGTCGGCGAGGAACAAGTCAGGCTACAGTGTCAGGTCACCCTCTAAGCCTGGTTCCCAGACAGGGCCTAAGCCGATGCAGGTGTGTATGTGGCGTGTGTGTGTTAGGGCCGCTCAGTAGTAAGCAGCGTGGATGGAGACAGCAAGGCCTTTGTACCACCCTCGACCCCTCCAATCCTCACCCCTGTACCTCTACGCATAAGTAAACTGGTATGAACAGAGTGCATAGTAAAAAGGCCGCAACGGTAACCTGTAGACGGGCAAAAAAAAAATGTCCCCCCCTCTTTCAGGCCGGTAGCTACACCAAGTGACCAACATCCCATCAACACGGCGCCACACCGTCCGCCGTCAAGGCCGTATCACACCATACCATCATAGTCTGACACGACACCGTCTCATCACATCCGTTAGAATTTCGTATATTCAAAGAAATAGACGTCTTACAACAAAACGGTGTCCCGCCGATCAACGGCTTCAATACATCAACCGTCCTTGTCACGTAAATGGTTTCTGGGAAGAATATTTTAATAATGATACGGTGCCGGCTGATATAAGCGTGAGTCCGTTTTCCGTCAAGGCTTTATGTACCCAAACAGTGTCTTTTACTGTTTTCAACTCCCTCTTCTTCATCCAACAAAAGTGCTATTCACATGCGATTTCTCTCAACCATAGGCCTCTGAGGGCACCATGTTCTGCTTATAAGGGTGAGCAGGAACTGCCTGAAATTACGGAACCTTGATGAATAGTGTGAATACAAGACACGCTGATGGAAACGCTGGTCCGATGATTGCAGTGTGGTGAACCCAGCCTTCACCTGTATGTCCTGAAGAAGACTATTCAACTCCGCGACTGGGATAGATTCATAGGTGTAAACCAGGGCAAATATCATCGATCCCGACAAGCGGTGTCCTTCACAATTGACAACAAATAACAACAAGGTAGAGATGGTTTACCTTACAGTGTTACCATAAATAATCTTCGTAATTTTTTTTTCATAGGGCAACCACCCCCTCCCCCTTGGGGGGGGCGGGGGAATAAAAAAAACTCGAGTTCTTCGAGGCGAAACTTTAGTCCTCCTGAATATTTTTTATGTGTTTTTTTGAATTAATTCTGGCTCTCTTTTTTTTGTCAGAACTCAATGTTTGTTTGCATGTGTGTGTGTGTGTGTGGTGGTGGGGGGGGCCAACTCGTGCCCCTCCAGGTCTGCATACTGCAAAGTTTTTTCACAAAGTATAACACATAAGCAGAAAAGCAACAAGTGAATACCTATAACATTAAAATCTAAGTTATAACCCGTTTCACGTCACCATTGTCATTCACTTTTTTTGTCCGGGCGTAACCCATTGGTCACCCGAAATGTCACGCGCGGGAAAAAAGAATTGTACTTCCACCGCGTCTAGAAACTAAACTATCAAGGTATTGAGTTCAATTATGTTTTGTTATTTCTAAGCTAAGATCATTTCCTATATCATACAATGTTAAAAAAATACGCTAGCGTGAAAATAACTTACAAAACGCTCGAGGTAGAAGTGAAAAAAAAAAAAACAAAAAAAGACACCTTGGCGGGCAAAATATATGCAAAAAATCAACTTATCATCATAGAAAGATTTTTCAAATTCATGTCCATAGCTGAATAAATTCGCTTTCCAATGAAGTATAATATATTGTAATTCGCCAAAAATATAAGCATACAACGAGTGAAAGATTGCATAGTTTTTTTTTTAATAAATATATTGTACGTATAATATAATAATTTATACAATATTATATTATACAAAATATAATTCTAATATAATATATTGTCAAGCTCGCTCCAACGGTCCAAGTGATCTCACGTCAACCGCGCGCTTTTTAAGATTTTTTAATAAATATTTTAAAATACTTATTTTTGGATACGACTCAAGACGTATTTGTACGTATGGCCCTACACGTACCGCGGATGACGCTCAAAGACGTCATTTGTAGTGTGAAGGGTTTTAAATGTCTAGTGCAAAATATAGAATATCAATTAGTCAGGGCATCCTGGCAATATATTATGACGATTTTGGTTCCCTGTCATTCCCTTTAAATTTTAACTAGTATAGTTTTTCATTCACATTCACTGCACTGTGAATATGTATGTTAGGCCAAATGCTCATATCATATTGCTTGTCCCCTACAAACTTTTTTTTTAATAACTTTTGATAAATTTACGCAAATTATTTCACTTGATCTTGTAGCTGCATGGAAAGTTACTAGAGCAATCATACAGTACTCCTATTGCAATCCACAACAGAGCTGGCATGACATCTTGATTTAATTAGGGCAAGACAAAGTGAACAATGACCACGTTACAATAGTATTGTACGTGACTATTGGATACGGGCCACATGCCTCGAAAGTCGCGAGGGTAAGAAATTAGGACTAAGCGCAAAACTCATGGTCGCGCAACTTTCACATGCGTGGGGAAACTCTGGAGGGTATTGTACTATTGGAAGTGGTCGGAAATAACGAACTTTCCCTCATATAACAATAAGTTTGTTATATCAAAAATTCAGATTCCTCGAAATACAAACTTTCGATATAACTCACCCCATTCCCCCCAATTGGTTCGTTATGTAAGGGTTTATGTATACATAATAATGTATACTGTTAGGTTTTGATAGTCTGTCACAAATCTTAATTTCCAAACTTACCCTCAATATCTGGTTTCTATCCTTCTCTCTGTACCTTTCATCTTAAGCTTCCTTTTCAAACCGTTCTAAGTGCCGCTACTGTAGACGACATATTGTTCTTCTCCTAAATCTATCAATATGTGGTGTTTTCCCCAGGGTTCTGTCCTATCACCACTCTCTTTCTATTATTCATTAATATCTTCTAAGTCTAACTCAAAGCCCTATCCACTCTACGCTGCTGATTCTACCCTGCATTTTCACGTCGTTTAAAATTAGACGTCCAACTCAACGGCAACTAATGTGATTCACGGAGAATGCCACCGACGCCTAACTTCTGATCTTTCTCTAATTTCTGAATTGGGGCAAAGCAACCTTGTTTTTGTTCAATGCCTCAAAAACCCCATTTCTTCACCTACCTATTCGACAAACCTACAGATAACTATTCCCCTCTTCTTTCAATGACACCAACTGTCCTCCTTCTTCTACAATGAACATTCTAGACATCCTTTACTAAAAATCTGAATGGAAATCTCACTCTCATCTCTTGCTAAAAACAGCTTCTAACGAAGTTCAGTGTCTGTGGCAACTGCACCTTTCTCTTTGCTCCTCCCAATTGCTTTGCTCGTACAGGGGCCTTATCCCCATGTATGGATATGTCTCACAGTTGAGGGAGGATCACTCATACAGCTCCCTAACAGGGATCGCGTCAAAAGCTTTTCGTCCTCATCAACTCCTCTCCTCTGACTGACTGTCTCAATCTTTTAAATCACCGCCGCAATGTTTGCTTCTCTTGCTCTCTTCTACCGTTATTTTTATGCTCCTGCTCTTCTAACTTGCTACCTGCATGCCTCGCCCTCTCCCGTGCCTCGGTCTGCACAAGACTTTCGTACTCATTCTCATCCCTATTATGTCCATCTTTCTAAACAAGAGTTAAATCTCAGTATTCTTTTACTCTTCATCCTCTTCCTGGTAAACTCTGGAAATCCTCTTCCTGTTTAATATTATTTCCACTTTCCTACGACTTAAATCTTTTCAAACGAAGATGTACAAGACGAAATGGGGTACCTCCCGAACTAAAGGGGCTCACCCTTTTTATTTATTCTCTACTGTCTTCTTTATAGGGACGGCAACAAAGCGGCCCTTTGTGTTACCCATTTTGGTTGTCCCTTGGCCATCCTTTGTGATTGTAAAAAAAAAAAAAAAAAAAAAAAAAAACTTTAGAAAGACAGGAAGTCAAGCTTAGGCATGCGATAGTTTTAATGATTAGAACGGTCCACCCTTTTGTAGAACAGTGTGAATTTGAGCAAACTTCCGGACAAGAAGGAAGGTGAAGTAGATAGCATATGGAAAGTCTGACCAGGCAGGCTGGAAGCACAGTTTTTAAACCATAGGAGGCCTCCTCAGGACTAAGTTTATCCAGGACAAAGGCCAAGAGGTGTGCATGAAAATATCCTTATGAATGATCTTAATAAGAGGCATAATAAAGTCAATGGGTGGAGGAGAAGGAGCAAGCCCTTCATCAACCAGAGTGGAACTTTAAGCAAAGAGTTCAGCTTTAGAAATAGATGAGACAGCTGTACAGCCAACTGGGTGAAGCATAGGAGGGAAAGATGATGAAGAAAAATGTCTCATTTACCCTTCTCTGTGGGTAACCTCGTTACCACAAATGCCTGTGTGTGAGGGAACCCACTGAAAGGTGATCTTCTAGCCCTTGGTGGTAAGGTGGAAAAGGGTTCGCTGCTACAAACAAATGCTTGATGTTGTATACATGTAAACAAACACTCGGGGCTGGCGTTACGGTGGCAAAAATACGAATTTGAAACTTCGTGCTTAGGTGTAAGGAAATTTGAAATGGGGAATATTCGGAGGTATCGCTAAACCTTGTGCTTGCGAAGTCGCCCCTGAGAGCCACACAAAACTTTATGTCATCACTGTTATATATATTATTTATATATATTAATTTTATATATATATAGTATATATCTTATTATATAAATACATATATATATATATATTATATATATATATATGTATATATATACCTAGATATATATATTATTATACCGTATTTGCCGGCGCATAAGACGCACCTCCGCATAAGACGCAAAACCTAATTTTACAAAGAGGTTTTGTGAAGAAAAAAATATTGGTGTTTTTGAGGAAATTTTTTTTTTCCGTAAAAGTATCAAAGTTTTAAAAAAAAACACGATTTGTAGGGAAAGCAAATATTATGATCTGTACCTAAATCCAATATTGACAGTGAAATGAATTGAATGAAAAATTATACTCGTTAAAGATGTAAAGAGATCATGACAGTGTAACCAATCGTCCATAAATCCTAATACAGCTCTGCGCAAAAAAACTTAAGTACGGCTAAAAAACTTGAGCGGGAATAACAGTCCTTTAGCTATTTGACAATTTCGGTGGGAGCGTTGAATGTTTTTACGTTTTTTTGTATATTGGCGTTGTATTCCAGGTTTCTGCTGTGTAGATTCCTTGCTCCTGCCCGCTCTGTAGTCGTCCAAGTCATATCATAGGAAGAGGTTGTTGTGTTTGGTTTCTCCAAC
>JACEEZ010006333.1:0-70126 GCA_016584305.1 Chionoecetes opilio | reverse complement strand
ATTCCTTGATAGTGTTAAATGTGCAACAGTGTCAAGTGTTGCGATATAATATAACCTCTTTTTCTGCTTGAGTGAGTTAGTGTGACTAATAAGGTCAAGCGGTACAGTACGACGTGTTGACGCTGCCGCGCCCTCTACTTCAATGGCGAGACTAAATAGTCAAGATATTAAACATATTCTTGATGGATATAAAACAGAAGCATGAATGAATGAATGAATGCATGAATGAAGCATTTATGTACCAAAATAAGCTGCATTATGTTGAGTAGTAAGTGGTTTCATTGTGCGCCTGGCAGCACGGTCACGGCCCTGTTGCTGCACTCTGACGCAACTCCTCACTTAGCTGGTAGCCTCCACCAAGACAAAACATAAATTTACTGGTATGGAATGAGCATCCTATTCATTTAGGCACTTTAAAATATAATCAGTAATTATTTTATATTTTAATTAAACCTGCCGCACAAGGGGGTAAGCCTATGAATTTGATATCAGCAGTGAAGGGGTTAATATCCAGTATTCGAAAAGGGATTGTATATTGTGAGTATGTGCATAAATTTTTAACTGTGTTCATAGCCTAATGCTTGGTGCGCTTAATTTTAGTGTGAGTGTCCTAAGTTCGAGTCCTTGGAGTACCACATATAGTCATTGGCTTCATTGATTAGGTTTATTTAATTAGTGGGCTCGTGATATTACAAATTAATATAGTTTTACCATATATTTACCGGCTCCGGGCACGGTCGCCTCCGTGGTGCAGTGGCTAGCGTGCCTGGCTACGAATCTGCGGGCCCTGGTTCGATCCCGGGCCAGGGCAAGTCAATGCCCAGCCTACCCAGCTGTTCTTACTTCCTTTCGGGGTTGATAAATGGGTACCTGGGGTAACCTGGGGAAGGTAACTGTGGTAACCCGGAAGTCACACTAGCCCTGTGTCCCGGGGTAACGGGTTCTCACCCACCACAAACTCTAAGGGCTAATGCCACGGAGATGAGCACCGCATGCCAAGCGCAGCTTAGCGTAGCGTAGCGTATATTTTTACCAGGGAGGCGGTAGCGGAGTGGTTAGCGTCTCCGACTGGCGTTCTCGGTGACCCGAGAACGCCAGTGATATTATCACTTTCGATCCCCAAAGAAACCCAGAACATTTCTGCACTGTCGAGTGGCCTAAGAACACCCACATGCCCTGCCCATCAACTCTACCTTCGATTGCGAGTGCATCGGAGGACACAGGGGGGCGGCAAGAGCCTCTAATCACAGGCGTCACTATAAGAATCCTGCCTGCGCCACCACGGGCGAGGGCCAACCATCACAGCCCTCAAGTGAACCTTCAGAGCCTACCATCCGAGCCCTGGGTCACCACTGCCTACAGGCGCTATAGGCTCAATTATAAAAAAAATATATATATATATATATATATAATATTAATAAATAATTAGTGATTCATGTCTTTACGACGACTGAGATTGCATACTCCTACACAACGCTTCCTGTATTGTATATGTAAAAGTGTTGCCTTATTTAAGTCGTATAATAATATAGTTCTTCCGACATCTAAGGGTTTGATTTTGTTGGATACTATGCACCATGAAATGTATGGCTTTATTACCATCAATAAAAATGTAGTCAAGTATAGGCATTATTATTTATTAGGGCTAATAGCATATTCATTACATGGTTTGTGAATAACGTTCTAACCGGTTCAGGAACGTTATGTTTGGAGGAAAAACGAAACGTTAATAATACTGTTTCTGATCGGAACGAACCGTTTGAGAATTTTTTTTGTTTTCAAGCCCTGCTCTTAAGTCAGGTCAGCCAAGTATTTGACCCCTTGGGCATAGTGAGCCCAATAACTATAAGGGGTAAATGCCTAATACAAAAGGCCTGGGGAGAACACCTCGCTTGGGATACCCCCCTTGATGGGAAATATACAACAGAATGGGAGACTATAAAAGCTGAGTTCAATAAGATAAATGAAGTTCACATAAATAGGAGAATAAATACTGATGGGCGACAACCCCAGCAACTACACATATTTTGTGATGCTTCAAAAAGTGCATACGGTGCAGTAGCCTATCTTGAAGCAGGAGAGGAATGTAATATAATTATGTCTAAGGCTCGGGTTGCCCCAATTAAGCCTAGAACATTGCCTCAAATGGAGCTGACTGCATTAGAATTAGGCACTAAATTAGCACAATATCTAAGTAATTTATTACAAATTGGTGAGGTATATATGTGGACCGATAGTGACATTTGCCCACACTGGTTAGTGAAACATAACTCAAAAATCCCTTATGTCAGGAATCGTGTTGGTAAGATAAATTATTTAGGTTCCACATTTCACTATAATCATGTTGCTACCAAGGAAAACCCAGCTGATATTTTGTCCAGAGGAACAACTATCCTCAAACAAAATACAGGATTATGGTTTAAAGGTCCTACCTGGCTGAAAAATAATAATGAATGGCCTAATCAAAAGGTCTATAGTAAGTCAGACATATCAGAAGATATAATTATGGAACCTATATTGATCCCAGATCCTATTATGGATATAAAAAGGTTTTCCTAATTAAGCAAACTATTAAAGACTACTAAGTTGGTCTTCAAATTCATAAAGAGGGATAGCTCTGATCCTTTGAAGTTTTGGGTTAGAACAATACAAAAGCAGGAATTTCCTGAGGAATATCAGCTCTTAGCCTCGGCCAGTCCCCGTAGGAACAAACTTATCAAATCATTAGGTCTGTACCTAGATAATGAGGGCATCATTAGGTGTCGAGGAAGAATTTGGAATGCTGATCTTCCCGATAAAACCTGCAATCTCGTGTTAATTCCCAAACGTCATCATCTTACTAAATTGCTAGTGGATGAATATCATGGGAGCTGTTACATGGCGGAATGGCTGACACATTAGCCTATCTCAGGAGGGAATTTTGGATACCGCAGGGTAGACAGGCAGTTAAATACTACCTCAAATCTTGTATCAAATGAAAGAGATATGAGGGAAGACTGATCACCTATCCCGGGCCCCCTCAACTCCCCATGGATCGAGTACAATTATTAAAACCATTTGAGGTAGCTGGTGTCGACTATACTGGGGCAATAATACTTACAGGAGATAATGCTCCCCCCAAGAAAGTATATGTCTGCTTATTCACTTGCACCTCTACAAGGGCTGTTCATTTAGAAATAGCAGATGATTTAAGTGCCAAAACCTTTATTCAAGTGTTCCAGCGGTTTGTGGCTCGGCGGTCGTGTCCTCGGCGATTGATTAGCGATAATGCTACTAATTTCGTAGGAGCCTCCCCCATATTGTTAGAAATATTAAATCATCCATCAGTACAAAAATCTCTAGAGTTAAGGAAATGCTCATGGACCTTACTATCCCTAGAGCTCCTTGGCAAAATGGTTTCACAGAGAGAATGATTGGCATAGTTGGATTGGCATTCTTGATCTTTTCGTAACTACTAACCCTTCTGCTTACTCTGTGAAACTATTCCCTCCGTTGGGTTCCTCCGATCACAATCTTATTTCTGTAACCTGTCCTATCGCTCCAGTACCGTCTCGGGACCCACCTAAGCGGAGGTGCTTCTGGCACTTCAACTCGGCTAAGTGGGACGACCTAAGGCAGTATTACTCTGATTTTCCATGGAATGATTACTGCTTCCATGTCAAAGACCCATCTCTTTGTGCAGAGCGCATAACTAAGGTCATAGTCTCTGGCATGGAGGCGTACATTCCACACACTTTCTCTAATCCCAAAGCCCGCCAACCTTGGTTTAACTCTGCTTGTTCTCATGCTGCCCGAGATAGAGAGATTATATTTCTGCCCGTAATCATGCCAAATCTTTACTTCAACTTACCAAAAACTCTTTCATTCATAGAAAATGTCAAAATCTTTCTGAATCAAATTCCTCTCGTGACTTCTGGCATCTAGCTAATAACATCTCTAACACTTTTTCTTCTTCATCTTTCCCTCCTATGCTTCACCCAGATGGCTCCACAGCTGTCTCATCTACTTCTAAAGCTGAACTCTTCGCTCAAACCTTTGCTAAAAATTCCACTCTGGTTGATGAAGGGCTTGTTCCTCCTTCTCCTTCACCCTCTGACTATATTATGCCTGTCATTAAGATCCTTCGGAATGATGTTTTCTTTGCCCTTTCTGGCCTAGATCCTCGGAAGGCTTACGGTCCTGACCGAGTCCCTCCTATTGTTCTCAAAAACTGTGCTTCTGTGCTTGCACCTTGCCTGGTCAAACTTTTCTGCCTTTGTCTATCTACTTCCACCTTTCCTTCTTGCTGGAAGTTTGCTCACATCCAACCTGTTCCTAAGAAGGGTGACCGTTCTAATCCTTCAAACTACCGTCTTATAGCTTTGACTTCCTGCCTCTCTAAAGTTTTTTAATCTATACTTAATAAGAAGATTCTTAAGCATCTATCTGCTCACAATCTTCTATCTGATCGTCAGTACGGTTTCCGTAAAGGGCGATCTACTGGCGATCTTCTAGCTTTCCTAACTGAATCTTGGTCATCCTCCTCTAGGGGTTTCCATGAAACTTTTGCTGTTGCTCTTGACATATCAAAAGCTTTTGATAGAGTCTGGCACAAATCTTTAATTTCCAAACTACCCTCATTCGGTTTCTATCTTTCTCTCTGTACCTTCATCTTAAGTTTCCTTTCAAACCGTTCAATTGCAGCTACTGTAGACGGACATTGTTCTTCTCCTAAATCTATCAATAGTGGTGCTCCCCAGGGTTCTGTCCTATTACCCACTCTCTTTCTATTATTCATTAATGATCTTCTAAGTCTAACTCAAAGCCCTATCCACTCCTACGCTGATGATTCTATCCTGCATTTTTCAACGTCGTTTATTAGACGTCCAACTCAACAGAAACTAAGTGATTCATGGAGAGATGCAACCGAGCCCCTAACTTCTGATCTTTCTATAATATCTGATTGGGGCAAAGCAAACCTTGTTTTGTTCAATGCCTCAAAAACCCTATTTTTTCACCTATCTACTCGACAAAACCTTCTAGATAACTATCCCCTCTTCTTCAATGACACTCAACTGTCTCCTTCTTCTACAGTGAACATTCTAGGACTATCCCTTACTAAAAATCTGAACTGGAAATCTCACATCTCATCTCTTGCTAAAACAGCTTCTAAGAAGTTAGGTGTCCTGTGGCGTCTGCGTCCCTTTTTTTTCTCACTCCCAATTGCTTGCTCTCTACAGGGGCCTTATCCGCCCATGTATGGAGTATGTCTCACATGTTTGGGGAGGATCCACTCACACAGCTCTCCTAAACAGGGTTGAGTCAAAAGCTTTTCGTCTCATCAACTCCTCTCCTATGACTGACTGTCTTCAATCCTTAAATCACCGCCGCAATGTTGCTTCTCTTGCTCTCTTCTACCGTTATTTTCATGCTCACTGCTCTTCTGAACTTGCTAACTGCATGCCTACCCCCCTCCCGCGGCCTCGCTGCACAAGACTTTCTACTCATTCTCATCTCTATTTTATCCATCTTCCTAATGCAAGAGTTAATCAGTATCTTTACTCCTTCATCTCTTTCACTGGTAAACTCTGGAACTCTCTTCCTGTTTCTATTTTTCCACTTTCCTATGACTTAAATCTTTTCAAAAGAAGAGTAACAAGACACCTCCCGAACTAAATTGGCACACCCCTCTTTTTTTATTTTATTCTATTAGGATCCTGAATATGTATAGATTATATGTATATAACTAATTTATCAACTAAGCTACAGGATGTGTGTCGCCTGTCTGTCTGAGGCAACAACATCTTTTGATGAGGTTATGTTGACGAAGTATCACGCCATGGCCCATAAGGATGACGTGGACAGTCAACCTGGTGTCTTGAAGCAACACGTAGACACACCTCGCCCCTGGCTCCAGAAGGCACACATAAGTTGTGTGTTGTGTCATCTCAGCGCTCTGCCCAAGGATGATGACGATGACGAGAGTGCAACAGGCCTGAGAGACATGTCCACCGGAACCTGTCAGTTCCGGCCAGCTTTCCTCATATGCTGCAACTAAGCCGGAGAGGGGACAGAACACAGAGATTACGAGGAGACGCGTTACAGAGCGCTCCAACTCACGACACCTTTCAGAGTGTCTGTTTGTACTCCACACCCAGGAGGTGTGGAGTAGTACCTTGTCACGACATTAACTGTTCAAGGCCCTGTCTATTAGACATTAGTCTCAACGGAACAAACTGCGTGACATTATTAATGTATAAACTTCACAAGTGTAATATATATATAATATATATCGTTTGTAGTATATTGTCTTACTCGAATCCTTTGGCACTAAAAGAATACTTATAAATTACGTAAAGACCGCTCGACCACGTTTAGCCCATACCACTTTATTGATGTGTACCTCTGGGCAACGAAGCAAGTTACCTGCCCGTCAAGAGGGCATCATCCGGCAATCACCCTTACAGGTTAGTAACCAGTATCAACATGGTGTGATCCCGTTACCCGTAAAATAACCATACTAAAAAGGGTAACAATTCTCTTACTGTCTTCTTTATAGGGACTGGCAAGTAAACGGGCTTTGTGTTACCCATTTTTTGTTGTGCCCTTGGCCAGTTTCTTGTGATGTTAAAAAAAAAAATAATAATAAATAAATAATAAAAATAATAAAAAATAGTTAAGTCTTGTCTTAGGAAAACTCTCCACAAGACAAAGATAGGTCTAGAAGACCTGAAAACCATAGTGACTGAGATTGAAATCCGTATCAATAACCGACCCTTAACCTACTTAGATGATTCATCAGTAAATATAGAAGCTCTTACTCCCTCACACTTAATTTATGGGAGAAGACTGGAACCCTTTCCTTTAATAGATACAAGGGAAGATATACAAGATCCTACAATAAATGACCCGGCTCAACATCTCCGGGAAGGCTATCACACCTTAAGTAAAGTGTTAAGGTCATGGGATAAGCATTGGAGTGCAGATTATTTACTGAGTCTACGGGAAAAGTTTTATGGGGCTCAACAGCCAGAAAATCAAAGTCCAATCAAAGTAGGAGATATAGTAATCCTTAGGGGAGATATGCCTCGTTCGCAATGGCCTCTAGGAAAAATAGCAAAATTGCTTACTGATGGAAAGGGGATTGTGAGGTCTGTGGAGCTACTAGTGAGGGGACAACGATGTGTGCGGACGGTAAATAATTTGATTCCCCTAGAGTTAGCTGAAGAGGTAAATGAGAACTCTGAGTCTGCGTCTTGGCAGGCCAACTTAGGGGACTCCCGACCTCGGAGGCAAGCTGCTTTAAAGTGTAAAACCACTTGGAGAAACCTCATTAAAGGGGGTCAAATTACCTGAAGCAAACCTTCATTTTCCGCCGGCCCCCAGTTGCGGAAATTATCCACTAAAACTGCTCTCTAATCGGGGAATGGTAGGGTGGGATACGCCTCCCTTGTCAAAAGGGAGATGAGTAAAAATTCCACCTATGTACTATATATTATTATAGAATTGGGTATAAATTAAGATGCATTAGATATAGTAATATAATTCTGGTGGTATTCACTAGTACCACAGTTATTAATAGGATTAACATAATATAAGAATTGTGAGGAAAATATTGGAGCCTCCACGTGTAGTTGTAAACATTATTGGAACCTCCACGTGTACAGCTCCAGCTGACTAGATAAGGGTTCTCGGTCAAGACAGCATTCACGCATTAGACCCTACACGATTAAGGTGTATTCATGCTCATCCTATTACTATGAGTGAGCCAGCATAACCGATCAATCGGTTAAACCAAGGACGAAGTGGTAAAAACACCACAGCAGTACGTGCCGCGCCAGGAACTGTGGAAAGTTACCCTCGGCCTACCACCATCGCCGCCATTACGTGCACCTACCACAATTACCAGCGCCCTACAGCGACTACCACCACTCCCTCAAATAATAATCAAGCCTTCAAATCATCAACCCATCTACCACTGCTGAGTATACCTTAGTTAGCGTCTAAAAAGGGTATCATTGCAGTCTAGGTAGTTCTTGGGTTAATAGCAAGGTGAGTTCACATCAATTATTACTATAATTTCAACAAATTATATCATAATGAGACACAATGAGTGGTGCGAGGAATCCACTGTGGCACTTTGAGATAGCAAATTGTCATGTGGCTGTTTTTACAGCAGTTATATTTTTTCTCAATGATATATATTTTTTTGTTGTACTGTACAAAAAGCCACACTACTATAACCAAAAGTTGAATGTGCATGTTACTTTTGTTTATAAAAAGCCAAAGTGATATTAATCAAAGTTTAATGTGCATTATGATTATATCAAACAAAAAAATAGGATCACCTGAAGATCCGTCACCCCAGAATGTCCACCTGAAGATCAGTCACCCCAGGATTTCCCACCTGAAGATCCGTCACCCCAGGATTTCCCACCTGAAGATCCGTCACCCCAGGATTTCCAACCTGAAGATCCGTCACCCCAGCCCACAGTGAATATAATTTATAAAATGATGATAACAAATATATTCCTTTGTGTTATGCATCTTGGAGAAATGCATCTTCTGAAATTCGAGAATGGGCAAAAAAAGATCCAATTCTTATAGACTTAGTGGATTTGTATACTTCAGGCTGTCTTTTGTTTGGCATTTCCACAGAAAACCATCCTTCGATCTGGAGTATATTGTCAAATTCATCCAGTTATCACAAGTATCACACTTAATTTCACGCTTTAAAAGTCTGTTTTGTTGAAGCCACCGAATAACCTTAGTGGAATCATCACACAACAGTGGCAGGACGCTAGGGTTTGGAAGGTATTGCGTGCCAGGGTCCACTGACTCCTATGACTTATATTTTTTAGTCAACTTATTTGTATATAGTCCTCCTACCTGACTGGAGGGTCCTGACTCCTCTCTTTTACCCATTTGACCTGACCTCATTTGGAAAGTGAAGTTAGTTCAAGTCTTGACCCCACTTGAAGATCCGTCACCCCAGGATATCCCACCTGAAGATCCGTCACCCCAGGATATCCCACCTGAAGATCCGTCACCCCAGGATATCCCACCTGAAGATCCGTCACCCCAGGATATCCCATCTGAAGATCCGTCACCCCAGAATATCCCACCTGAAGATCCGTCACCCTGCCAAACTCTGGGGTGACGGATCTTCAGGTGATCCAAAAAATATAATTCTCTTGTTCAACCGGCAAAGTAATTATTACTACGACAAAAATTATAGTTTTATTTAAATCAATGTATAGTGTATAGTGGAATTAGCATTATTAAGAAAAAGTATAGATATAGATATAAAATTACCCATAATAGTACAAATTCCTTTTTCATGTTTATTATCAAGAGTTAGCTAAAAGAAAGTACCTTGTAACTGCAAAATAATAAGCAAATTCCACTTTAATTTAATTGGTTAGACCCAACACAGAATTTAAGCATCATCATCATCATGAGGAGGAGTGTGTTTATTCATGGACTTCAAAAGGAAAACAAGTTTTGCTGCCTTCTCTGTACCGAGGCGGTGCCGCAGTTTTGAGTGTACTGTACTGTTATATGCATTAATAGTTATATTCATGTTATAGGCATTAATAGTTATATTCATCTTATAGGCATTTTTAATTCACTTATTCTTATCTCTTTTTAGTTATAAATATGCTGAATAATATCCTGTAGTAGTTTGATTTCATGTAGAACATCAAATTAATACATATAAAAAATATCTATATAAATCAAATAAATCCGATTTATATCAAATAAATCGGATTTTAGATTTTTTTTTAAATAAAAAAAATCAACAACCCTGGTTCAATCATCCTGAGAAGATGCTTGCTCGACCGGCAAGAGATTTCTTGCTGGAGCAAGAGAAATATAGAAAAGATATAAGGAAGGAAGGAAGGAAGGAAGGAAGGAAGGAAGGAAGGAAGGAAGGAAGGAAGGAAACCATAGTCGTTTCGTACACTCAGCTCAGAGTTGAACTTGACTACTAGTTACGAAAACGACACCAGGTATGTACGAAAAAACTCATAATCAGTGTACGAAACAACTAACAAAACCTGAGTACGAAACTCCCTTTAACCGTAGTTCACACCTATAAACAACCATTTCGTACAAAGACGAGTGCCTGATTCATCCAAAACACATGAGAACTATGCAGGAAAACGCCACTCTGGTGATATTTATGTAATTTGTTCATTTATAGCCCTACTATGACACAGATGAAGACACGAAATGACAGACTCTCCAGATAGCCCCTTCTAACTTTCCTGAAATCTTGGATGTAGAAATGTAAGTATTAACGCCACCACACGTCTGTAAACAGAAAAAAACGTTGTCCTGGCGACTTTAGTGTTATCTACGGTAGAATTTCTTCCATGTAATCTGGAGATGATGGACGCGTGTGTGTGTGTGTGTGTGTGTGTGTGTGTATTCATCTAGTTGTATTTTACAATGCCAGAGCAACGCTCGTATGGCCCCGTCTCCATATCAACATTTATTTTATCATTCATCCTTAGTGTTGAGGGAAGCCACCACCCCGGGAGGGGGGTCTTAAACCCCCGGCTAACACCCGGTACCCATTAACTGCTGGGTGGACAGGGGCTCGGGTTTTAAGAAGACCGCCCGTCTGTCTTCGCTCCGCCCAGGGATCGAACCCGGGACTTCTCGGTTGTGAGCCGAGCGTGCTAACCCTTACACTACGGAGTTCCCTGTGTCTGTATGTGTGTGTGTGTCTGTGTGTTGTTTGGGGGAAGGGGGAGAGTATGGGCAAACGCTACCGTAGAAATTGACCGAAACAACTTGTGTACGAACTGACTACAAAGTATACTTTTTTTTTTTTTTTTTTTTCCCGCAAAATAAAACTATCACCATTAGAACAAGCACCTATTGTAGGCCAAGAAAATATAGTTGGTGTCTCTGAAAACGACCGCGAAACTCTCGTCCATTATAACCCTGACTACACCCCTTCTGGTCCTAGTGTAAAATAATACCAATAAAAAAAAATGTACACAAAGTACAAAAAATTACGTCACAAAAAGTCAATTCGGACAATTCCTTCAACATCTATCACCAAAATCCCACAAAAAAACCGATAATTCCCACAGAAACCCCACCAAAACACCCTGAAATATGGAGCTACAAACGTCTTTACATAAGCCTTAATACCCTTAATTAAAGGTGACACAAGGTTAACTACGCGCTATAAAGGTGTGGGAGTGTATGATAGTACTCACTCGTTAGGTATTGTGGTGTCTTCGATGATAACTACGTCGTCATCGTCCGAATTGTAACTATTGTCAACGTCCATTTGTTGTGGGTCGGCCATCTTGGTGGCTGTGGGAAGGCGCGAGCATGAGTTGTGAGACCTCTGACTTCTGACCTCTGACCTGCCTTATTAAAAATACCTGTAGGGGATTGGATTATATGAGGTAAAAGGTAAATGGGGCATACGCATGGCCTCGGTGCTCATCTCCGTGGCATTAATCCTTGAGCCTGTGGTACCCCGGGACACAGGGCTACCGTAGATAACACTATAGTCGCCAGTCACTCGCCACTGCACTAATGTCGCCAGGCACAATATATTACGAGTTTTAGCATCACTACAGGCTTGTATGTGCCACTGAAGACATGTAGTGTGATGTACATAATATAAACTACCGTAGATAAAATAAAGTCGTAAAGTCGCCAGGACAACTTTTTTTTCTGACGTGTGGTGGCGTTAATACTTACATTTCTACATCCATGATTTCAGGAAAGTTAGAAGGGGCTATCTGGAGAGTCTGTGTCATTTTGTGTCTTCATCTGTGTCATATTATGGCTATAAATGAACAAATTACAAAAATATCTAAAAAGTGGCTACCAACAGTAGAGTCGCCATCTAGTGTTTATTTATCAAGCCCCCGTCACACATTCCACAATCGAACCACGAACGCGCCAACAATGCAATGCGCAGCGCCGTCATGGTCCTGGTTATGGGTCCATCGTGTCCGTGACCGATCGTGACGCTCGTGACGCGCTCGGCCGAGGCCACGAAAAGTTAGTGCGTGCACTAAAAAATCGGGAAGCTTCCCGATGTTTGTACCCAACGCAGCGCTATCGTAAGTCTATCGTGACGCTATCGTTATCTATGTAGCAGCTTCGTGACACTACCGTGATCGTCTTATGTCTATCGTGACGATAAGAAACCGTTACGCGCGCTATCATCCCTACCTTCCCCCCCTTTTTCCCACCCCCTTCCGCCTTCCCCCCCCTTTCTCATTCACCTCCACCCACCCTCTACTACCTACCCCTTCCTCCCTCACCTCATGGTGACGTACACCCCTCTCGTCTCTCTACACCCATACTCCCTCACCACGCGGTGACACCCCCCCTTGTCTCCCTACCCCCCTACTCAGTGGCGTCGTTTGGGTATGGCAAGGTATTTTGTTTGGGTATGGCACTTGCCATACCTTGGCTTAATTTTTTTTTTTTTTTTTTTTTTTTTTTTTTTTTTTTTGTGTTGGCTTTATCTCAGCCCACCCACCAGCCAGCCGCTGTAGTTGAGCGCTCCTCTTTGAATATTCATGAACTTTGTTCAACTTTGCTCAACTAAAGCGCCTATAGGCTGCAGCCTATAGGCGCTTTAGTTGAACGCTCCTCTTTTGAATATTCATGAGCTTTTCCTGCCAGCCTCCGTTTTGAAAACTCGAGAGCGGGACAGATAGGTTTCTGCTCTGGCTATATCGGAGTTAACAAGCCTCATTGTTGTCCAGGTGGGTAAACAAATGACACTGTTTAACTGATAACAATTAAACTGATAACTGTTAACAATTGACATAAATCAATTGAAAGTTAATTTATGCGTGAACTAATCTGGTGTCACCTAATGTGTAGCATATGTGCAGTTGTACACCTTTGTGCCGAAAACCCGAAAAACTTTTTACGATGTGCCCACAAAGAAGGTTAGACCATGGGTCCCACGGCCAAAAATCCGAAAAATTCGGGCAATTTATCCAGACAGGTATTGTAGTCCCTCTGCTTTGGATATGGTGTAGTTTTGGGAATGTGGAGCATAAAATTCTTCGGTTTCGAGTTACATTGTCCTAATATCCTCTTAAAACATGAAAATTTCTATTTTTTTGTGGTCGCTTCCCTCGCATCATTTTTATTCTTTACATTACAACCCCATGTTCACTATAGAAATGGTATAGAAAACACTATTTTGTCAGAACTTTCGAGTGAAAATGTTGCAAATCGTTTGCACAATATGTCACTTTATGAGGTTAGAATCACTGACAAGTAAGAACGCTTAATTCATTTCCCCCCCTTGCATTCATGCAGTGTTTTCGTAGAAAGAGTGTTTTTACTTGTGTGAAATTTCGGACAAATTAACAACTCTGCCCCCCCAAACCAATGAGTCACCATACGCCTATGGGTGTAGGTGCGAGACGGTGGTTTAAAATGTTTATATCCATATAAAATGAATCGGTTTGTGAATGAGAATTTGCTCCCAAATATACGTCAGATTGCAGGAAAAGCATGCAAAAACCTTAAAAAAAAATTTGGGGCCCTTGAGTGGGCCCCAGACCCCACGCCGTGAGGGGCTTCGCACTTACGGCGCTCGCACCTACGTCAGTCCTGAGATGTTACAAGTGAAAAACCAACCCGTGCAAACATAAGTTTAGAGCCTACCTAGCCTAGGGGTAATGGGCCTGAGAAAAATGTGCATTTTGGGTAACTGCCCCAAAAAGGTTGGGAACCACTGCTCTATAGGAAGAAAGGCAATAGAATATAGGCTACATATAAACAAAATATGTATTCATATGTAGAATTTCCCGAGAAAGACAATGGTAATAGTCCCAATAGACTACCTTAGTGAGCTCGATCTGCCATCTGGTGGCCGTCTGGGAACTATACGCGGAGCTAGAATGTAGGGTCTGGGGGTGTCGGGCTCGACTTATTTTCTATTATTCCCTACCAAACCAGCTACAATTAAGTGTTGTCATGGTCAACATAGGCTTATGCAAAATGGAAATATACGAGTTTTACATTATTCATGGCGTTATAATGAGGATTGTTGGCAAAATAGAAGCATTCGATCACAGGTGTCCTACAACATTCTACTAAATACTGTAAAGGAATGCTTCAAGGCGGGTGCATGGGTTAATATTACCTTCTCTTTGCATACATGGAGGTAATATTAACCCATGCACCCGCCTTGAAGCATTCCTTTACAGTATTTAGTAGAATGTTGTAGGACACCTGTGATCGAATGCTTCTATTTTGCCAACAATCCTCATTATAACGCCATGAATAATGTAAAACTCGTATATTTCCATTTTGCATAAGCCTATGTTGACCATGACAACACTTAATTGTAGCTGGTTTGATAGGGAATAATAGAAAATAAGTCGAGCCCGACACCCCAAGACCCTACATTCTAGCTCCGCGTGTAGTTCCCAGACGGCCACCAGATAACAGATCGAGCTCACTAAGGTAGTCTATTCTCAAAATTAGGCCCCGCCCCCTTGAAATGGCCGCGCGCGTGCAGAATATACAAAAAAGTTAAGTCAATTCGTATACATTGGCCAGAAGGGAACAGCTCTATCATCTAGATGAAATTTAGCAGACATTTGTTATATATGTTCAAAACAGTCGAAGTGAATAACTTGGAATATTTATAGAACAATTTTGTCACCTCTTTTCAACCCAGTCAACGACGGGTGTTTCTGCTAGTGTCATATAAAAATGAATTGTATAGACTCACAACTCACCAAAATGGACTATTGCACAACTGATTTGAAGAAAAAAAATTCTTCCACGGTACCTTCCCATACCTTGGCTTTTGCTGAAATGACGCCACTGCCCCTACTCCCATCACGCGGTGACACCACCCTCCCCCTACTCTCTAAACACGTGAAGATGCCACCCACCCCCTTGTAACCACACATATCCCCACCAACACCACAACGCCTTCTCCATCCCCAACCCTCCTCCCCCCCGTTTCCCCACCAACCCCCTTCTTTATTACAACCCCCTCCCCCGTTTCCCCCCCTTCTCTATCACCAACATGTACCCAACCCGGGTTTCTCCCATCTTTATCTTCCTTCTCCATTACCATGGCAACATCCACCCACGTGTGAGGCTCTTGACGCTATCGTGGTACGTTCATGGCACAGTCATGGCACAGTCGTGGTTATCGTAGCTCTATCGTGACGACAAAATGGCCGCTGATTTTCCATTCGTGATGTAGTCTTACAGCTGTCATGACTCCATCGTGACCATCTTACGACCATCATGACACATACGTACAGGCAGCGTGACATTGTTGTGAGGCTATCGTGGTCAAATTAAACGATAGCGTCAATAATCAAATTGGTGGCGCTATCGTGGTTCGATTATGGAATGTGTGACGGGGGCTTAAGCTGTATATAACGTTAGCATCACACCCCCTTGAAATTATAAAAGAAAATGTAATTCGCTACACTTAAATAATATGAAATATGTCTATTTAGTCTGTTTTTATGGTACCAGTCTTTGTAACGCTTTATAATTGCATATTTTGTCTTTTGTATCATCGGGGGACTAGTTAGTTTTTGCAGTGTGAGGGAAGGTGTATCGCGGTTTTAGTGTTATTTTTCATATTCCCAAATCTACGTTATTTAAAAATTAGTTTAATTTGGATAAAAGTGACGATAAATATTCTAAAAACATTAATTATATGCGTGTTAGTCCCTAATATACGTGGGAAAGAAAAGATAATGATATAACTTGATCTGCCCTATCTAATTATACACAAATATCATACTTTAAAGTAATTTCAATCAAATTATAAAAAAAAATCGACAATAGATAATTTAGAACCATTAATTTGATGCCAGTTAATCTTAAAACCGCTTAGATTACAAATTGAGGATTACTCTATTTATATGTGCTAATCCGCGTGTGTTGCAATCCTCTGCAGTCCCCCTTGAGACTTGCAGGGGGGATGACGTCACCTCGGCGCTCGTGGTGATGGGGGGACGAGGCCAGGGCGTGATCAAGGCTGGCTATAAGGTAAATAGAGTGTTCGAGTGGTGATATAAAGGTGTAATAAGGTTATATAAGGTGATCTATAGGTTAATACAAGGCTTGAATGCAATACCTCTTGTAGCTTCTTTATGTTCCTACTAGCCGCAAAGCCGCCCTCCGGGCGGCCTTTATGGCTAGCTCCTGCGGAGGGCTATTGGTGGGCCTTCCACCACCTGTGTTTGGTGGGCCGAAGGCCCACCAAACACAAACTCTCCAGATAGCCCCTTCTAGCTTTCCTGAAATCATGGATGTAGAAATGTATGTACTAACGCCAACCCATTCACATCACCCCCAACCCATTCACTCACCCATTACCCATCACCCCCCACCCATTCACTCACCCATTACCCATCACCCCCTACCCATTCACTCACCCATTACCCATCACCACACACCCATTCACTCACCAATTACCCATCACCCCCCACCTATTCCCTCACCCATCACCCATCACCCCACCCTTCACACCATTCACTCACCCATCACCCCACACCCATTACCCATCACCCCACCCATTCACTCACCCATTACCCATCACCCTACATCAAGGTTTCCTCAATTCTCGCAACCCACTTTTTTTTTACATTCTCGCTAATAGGCTGCTGAAAAAAAAGAAAAAAAAGAAAGAATCGGATCATCCTATAAGTGGGCTTAAAACCTTCCCCTGGTCAACCTGGTTCCAAAAATGTGCAATATAATGGGATTCCGCCACAGGGGGCGGCACCTATCGCGGACAGTCAGACAGAAAGACACACTTTCGCTTATATTATTATAGATAGTTCTTCTTCTTATAGTTCTTTCTTAGTTCTTATGTTCTTTATAGTGAAGAATTGAATGGTTAACGGTGGATAAGTTAAGGGTTAATGGTTAATAAGGTGAAATATAGAATTCAATGCTTTATACGGAAAAATTAAATTAACTTGTGGACATTTAATGAAAAGTTTAACATTGCCTCTTATTTCCGAGTGTGAGCGTGACACTAGGGATTTAATGAAGGTAAATACAAGGCTATAATGTAAAGAGAGTTATTGAGTGTCTAGCCGCAAAGCCGCCCTCCAGGCGGACTTTTTAGCTAGCTCCTGCGGAGACTCTCCAGATAGCCCCTTCTAACTTTCCTGAAATCATGGATGTAGAAATGTATGTATTAACGCCAACCCATTCACATCACCCCCAACCCATTCACTCACCCATTACCCATCACCCTCCACCCATTCACTCACCCATTACCCATCACCACACACCCATTCACTCACCCATTACCCATCACCCCCCATCTATTCCCTCACCCATCACCCATCACCCCCCACCCATTCACTCACCCATCACCCCACACCCATTACCCATCACCCCACCCATTCACTCACCCATTACCCATCACCCTACATCAAGGTTTCCTCAATTCTCGCAACCCACTTTTTTTTTCACAATTCTCGTTAATAGGATACTAAAAAAAAAAAAAAAAAAAGTGATCGGATCATTCCATAAGTGGGCTTAAAACCTTCCCCTGGTCAACCTGGTTCCAAAAATGTGCCATATGATAGGATTCCGCCACGGGGGGCGGAACCTATACCACACACACACACACACACACACACACACACACACACACACACACACACACACACACAGACATACACACTTTCGCTTTTATTAATATAGATTTAGAGGCATCAAATAATGGTTAATTCAATGGTTTATACGGAAGAATTTAATGAACTTGTGGACATTTAATGAAAAGTTTAAAATTGATTGTTATATCGGTAGTCTTATTTATGTTTATTTTTATTATTTTAGATTATATTGATACCATTTTTATTATTCATTAGTGATGGGATATTGATTGATTTTAATGTGTCTTTATTTATTTCTTGTCTGACTTCTACCCTACTTTTTTATCCACTTTTTTGACTATTTTTTAAATACTTTTTTGAAATACTTTTTTGAAATATACTTTTGAAATAGAATTTTTAAAGACTTTTTAGATGAACTTTTTTTAGTCATTTTTGAAATAGACTAGTTTTATTTACTTTTTTAATTGTTTTTTGAAATGGCCTTTCTTTTAAAACTTTTTTTAAATACTTTTTAAATACTTTTTTTAATACTTTTTTGAAATACTTTTTAAATACTTTTTTTAAATACTTTTTGAGACTTGAAATATATTATTTTTGACTTTTTTGAAACACTTTAAATAACTTTTTTGAAATATACTTTTAAATAGACGAAATAAACTTTTTCAATACATTTTTATAAAATACTTTTTTTAAATACTTTTTAAATACTTTTTTGATATCGACTTTTAAAATAACTTTTGAAATACTTTCTTGGAATGGACTTTTTTGACTTTTTTGGAATAAGATTTTTTTAAGAACATAAGAACATAAGAAAATAAGGAAGCTACAAGAGGCCGCGAGGTCTACACGTGGTAGTTCCTGTCACCTAACACTACCTACATCTACCTTTCATCCCCATCCATGAACCTATCCAGCTCCCCTTTAAAGCTCCCCAATGACTCAGCACTAACTACCTGTCTACTGAGACCATTCCATTCATTCACCACCCTATTTGTGAACCAGTTTTTCCCTATTTCTTTTCTAAATCTACGCTTTTCCAGCTTGAATCCGTTACTTCTTGTTCTACCCTGGTTAAAAGCCGTAAGAACTTTTCCTACCTCTCCTTTATTAAATCCCTTTATCCACTTAAAAAATTCTTTCAGATCGCCCCTTACTCTGCGTCCCTCGAGTGAGTGTAATTTTAATAACTTCAATCTCCTCTCATAACTAAAGTTACGCATCCCTTGTATCATTTTGGTCGTCCTTCTTTGCACTTTTTCTAACAATACTATATCCATCCTGTAATATGGAGACCAAAACTGAACTGCATAGTCTAGGTGAGGCCTGACTAGAGCCAGATAAAGCTTTAGAATAACTTCCGCATTTCTACTTTTAACACTTCTGGTAATGAATCCCAATACTCTATTATTTCTGGCCTCAATACATTGGTTCCTAGGTCGGAGGTCTGGGCTCACCCTCACTCCAAGATCTTTTTCACCTTCTGATCTTTTCAGCGATACATTGCTTATGGTGTATCTATTACCAGGGTTTTTTCTACCAACATTCATAACGCTACATTTATCAATATTAAATTCCATCTGCCATCTGACTGCCCACTCTTTAAGTTTATCTAAGTCTCCCTGCAATATGTTCACGTCAGACTGTGATCCAATAATCCTACCTAACTTAGTATCATCAGCAAACTTGCTGATATCACTGCTAATCCCACTATCCAAGTCGTTGATGTAAATCAAAAATAGTAATGGGCCCAAAACAGACCCTTGTGGAACTCCACTTGTCACCAGTCCCCATTCAGATTTGGAACCATTAATTGTAACCCTTTGTTGCCTATTACTTAGCCAAGCTCTGATCCAATGAAGAACCTTCCCATCTATACCATGAGCCCTAACCTTTTTTAAGAGTCGCTCGTGGGGTATTTTGTCAAATGCCTTACAAAAGTCCAGATATAATATCAAAATCCTTATCATTATCTGCCGTCTCAAAAACTTTCCTATAAAAACTCAAAAATTGGGTGGACATGACCTACCCTTGGTGAATCCTGTTGTAATCATTGATAAAACTAGTTTTCAAAGTGCTCTCAAATTTTTTTTGCAAAAATAGTTTCCCCAATTTTTCCCCCCCCCACTGATTTAGCTTACGGGTCGAAAAATTTGACTTTAGTTCCGCTCCCTTTTAAATAGGGAAAACAACATTTCCTTTTCCTCCACAATAAGGGACACCCCCTTCTCACCCGATTTCCAAAAAATGGACTAACGACTCACTAACAAACCTCCTTGCTCCTTTAAACCCTGGGAAATTCATTGGTCCTGGCGTTTTAATTTTTTCTTTTTTTTTTATACCCCCTTTCTACATTTCCCTAGTTATCACAATATTTTTGATTTCTCCTCATCGTTCCTTTGAACATCTGTTCATATCAGTATGTCGGTTCCTCCCCCGAAAAAAAACATTTAAGAAATAATATTTAACTCCACAAAACCCTTTTCCCCGTATTTAAGCCCTCCCCCTGCCGACCTTAACGGCCCCCAACTTTTTCCCCTTGTTTTTTGTTTTAAAAACCTGATAGAACCCCTTTGGGCCCTTTTTCGCCTGTTCTGCTACTTACCTAATTGTTCTTAGCAGCTCGATTTAAATTTTCTTCATGTCCTCGCCATCACGTTATATTGTTCTTTGTTACCAATCCTCCCTTAAACCCTTTAAATAAATGTTTTTTTTTACCCCAGTTGTTTTTTAAACTTGGTGGTCTCCTTTTTGGCACTCTTTTGGACCTTATTTCCTTAAGGAATATTTTTTTCTGTCCGCAATTAATTCCTTACAAATAGGTATAATCCTCCTCGGCCCCGCCTAATTTCCTTTTTAAACCCTCTCTAATTCCTCCTCACCCCTGACTCATTTCCCCTGTCTTCCCGCTCTAATTATCCCTCACCCCTCGACCTCACTACCATATCTGCCCCCGCCCAAAATTACCTCGGGGGCCCTTCCTATCCCATAATAGGTGTCACCTATGTTTAAACCCCAGTTATATTCCAAAATTAAAATTTTCCCCCACGCATAATCGATTAATCGGGCAGGCCTTGTTTTTTTTTCCCCCATAAGGAGCTGAATCCCCCTTTACAAAAGTTTGGGAGGCCTTACACTACCCCCAAAAACTATTTTTATTTCCCTCCGTCCTCTACCATTAGATCAGCTTCATCTGTTTTTAAACATTTTTAACACAACATGCTGCACTCTTGCATAAAGCGCAACCCCTCCCCCCTCGTCTGCCTACCTGTCCTGTGAAATAACTTATCCCCAGCTATCTCGACTTCCGGATCGAATACTTCCTGACATATCCAACCATTTTCTGAAGGTATTTTATCAAAATCCTTACCTATTTATTCCTCTCAGGAAATCTATTTTTTAAAAAACCCACAGTTGTATAGTAAAACCAAAGAAAAATCCTCTTTTTTTTTTCAATTTTCCCCTTTTTCTTTTAAATAAAACCCCCCCCCCTTTTCCCCTTCTTACGAATACTTTATTCCCCCGCCTCTGAAACTCCTCCTGTGTCGCAAGTTTTCCCTTTTCCTGCCCCCGTGCTAAACCCGGTTTTCCCATCTTAAAAAAGCCTGAGTGCATCTACCCCCCTTTCAAGGGATTCAGAAAAAGGTCCCCGAAATCCTTTCCCCTCAAAAGTGCACCCCGTCCCTGCGGTAGAGGTGGTTATGCCCCAAAAAGAGGTCCCAGTGTAGACAAAGGCCCCAACCTTGGCTTTGCAAATGAAGTGCCCCCGGCAATTCACCCCGCAATAGCCCGGAATCCACATGTCGTCAACAAAAAGGGCTTGGAAGGGAAACCCCAACCACAGGGAAAACCCCCCCTGTCCCCAACCTTACCCACAGCTTTCCTTTAAAACCCCCGTAGCAAATTCCTCCTTTTTTACAAAACTCCATCATTTCCCCCCCGCGTCAGGGGAAAGATGGGGGGTTTTCCCCTTGGGCCGCCATGCACCCAAATACTTTCACTAACCAAAAACTACTCTATATGGGGCTTGCTATCGTGCCCCGCGCCAACCCGCCAGCCCGTGGAGGCCAGTTTTCGATTTCCGCCATTTTTGAACATCACCCTATTTCCCTTCCCAAGGTTTTTTCATTTATATGATTACCGTTATCTTCATAACTGTTTGTTCTTAATATTAAACAAATAAAAAAAAAGTAAAAAAAACTAAGAAATGCCATTATGAGAGAGTGAAGAAATATGCATGACCCCAATATATACTTAAACTCTTCACCATTTAAAATTTTTCGAAAAACTTTTTTTTGATGCTAGCGATAAAAGAAGCGGATTTTTTTTAATTTCCTTTATATATTTGTTTTTGATAAAAGAATTACCACCATGTAAATTGCGTTAACTAAAAAAAAACACACAAACGTATCGGAAGTAAAAAAGTTTCCATGAATACAGTAACTTGGCTTCAATATAAATGTTTCACGTTATTTCGGAAAATTTGTTTTATAAAATTATCAAAAAAAAACTGTAAAATACACTAAAGAAATTCCCTTTTGAGACTGAAGAAATAGCTGAACTTTTATTCCTTTAAAATCTCCAATTTGTATTTTGCGTGAAAACTTTTTTTTTCAGCAACAAACAATAAGCGGAATTTTAAGTAGCTTTCCATTGCTATATTTCATTTTCTGATAAATGAATTAGAACCATGCAAATAAATTAGCTTTAAAACTAAATAAATAACATCACCCAAATCGGGTAATTATCCCGCTAGATGATGTTATTTTTTTTAGTTAACGCTAATTTATGCATGGTTATGATTCATTTTATCAGAAAACGAAAATATAGCAATGGAAAGCTAATGAAAATCCACTTTTTTTCTATCGCTAGCATCTAAAATTTTTTCTCGCAAAAATATTAAAGGGCGATGATTCAAGTGAATATTAAGTTCATGCATATTTCTTAACTCTCTCATAAATGGCATTTCTTTATTGCATTTACTTTTTTTTTTATTTGATAATATTATAGAACAAACATTTACGAAAGATAACGGTATATCATATATGCTGATAAACCATAGGAAGGGAAAAGGGAGTGATGTTCGAAAATGGTAGGAATCGAAAAAACTGGCCTCCACTGGAAATAACCCAAAATGAGTAGCAATCCAGTATAGAGTAGTCTTTTGCACTAACATAACCTATCCCCTTCCCTGGGTAACTCACCGACTTCATGGGGCATCCCTTCTCTGTCACAAAACCCTGCTGTCAAGATGCCTAACCTGACTGTCACCAACAACCAAGATTTTTACCTTCGGGAAATGATGTATCGTCTACCTTCCTAACCTCCGTATCATCCTCTTGCAGCCCCGAGAGTACCTGAAATGAGTTCGTGCACACAAGATGGTCATTGTTACCTTTTTTCCCCGTTCGAGCGGGCCCCATGATCAACTACCTTCCAAACACCAATCCCTGGGGACTTACTAGGACCCTTAGTAGTCGCTTTAGTCACATCTCGCTTGGTACCCCTACAGGCACATCACTCGCATGTGGGCCCCCCCACTCGCTCCACTTGGACCTTCACCTCCACACTTAAGAGAACGTATCTCTATTTCCTGCTTCTTCACAACGCTTTTCAATGCGTTCACTTCACTTGCAAAGCTCCTTTTCAGGTCTTCGATCGCCTCCAGAATAGTTTTAAGCGCCTCACCACACTCTTCACTACACTCTCCCTCGACCCTTTTACCTTCCTTAACCTCAGCCTCCTTCACTCCTACCACACTACCACTCTCAACCCCAGCACCAACACACAACACCACTTCACTCTCCGCCTCCACAACACTCCCCATCACAGATGTAGCCATTCTAATCCTGAGAGCTAAACCAAAGCACAACCTCACTCCACGGAGACGACAGGTCGACTGAAAAAGTATTTCAATCATTTTTTTGAAACGTTTTTGGAATAGACTCTTTAAAATAATTTTTAAATAGATTTTTTAGCTTTTTGAAATAGACCTGAAATACTTTTTTTCTTCAAACTTTCAAAATATTTTTTTAAACTTTTTAAATACTTTTGCAATAAGACTTGAAATATTTTTTTTTTAAATAGACTATTTTGAAATAATTTTTTGGAATACTTTTTTTAATTACTTTTGAAGTAGACATTTTTTAAATGGACTTTTTTGAAGCAAAACTTTTTTAAATAATTTTTTTAATAAACTATTTAGAATTTGTCTTGCTTGAAAGAATTTTTTTAAATAGTAGTTTTTTTAAATACTTGAAATACTTTTTTTTGTCTTTTTTAGTTTTTTTAAAATATATTTTTTAGGTTTTTTTCAAACTTTTGGAATACTTTTTTTAAATAGACTTTTTTAAGTTTCTTGACTTTTTGAAATACTTTTTTTTAAATAATTGTCTTTTTTGAAATACTTTTTTTAAATATACTTTTTTGAAAGACTTAAAAAATACTTTTTTTAAATATACCTTTTTATTATAATATTTTGTACATACTTTTTTTTTTTTTTTTTTAATCTAGACTAGCTACAGCTACTACTACCTATAGCTACTTTTTTTTTACCTACTTTTTTATCATTTGTTTTTACCTCTACCTATATATATATATATATTTCTAAGCTGACTAGTGACTAGTATTTTCATCTCATTATATTCATGCTTATTCATATTTTTTTTTTTGCAGTGATCGATAAATGAAGATAAATGATATTATCTTTTCCTTGCTTTTCCAGATGAGTGAAAAAATTAGTGTTTGCAAATAGCGGTACAACTACAGGTAATTAGTAAGTAAAGTATAACGCTAACTACTGGTCTAACACCTGTAATACAATACAAGGACATTAATAGTGACGTCACCTGAAGAAAGAAAATGAAATTTCTGGATGAGTGTTTTTATATGTATTACAGAAGATACAAAAACTACTTTAAAATACTACTAAAAAAAGAAAGAAATATATATACAGTTAAAGAAGCTAATTAAGTATGACAAATAAATAGGCAAGAAAAATATAGACAAACTACATGGTTAAAGAAACACTTATTATAAGTTTTATTTTATATTATTATAGTATATTATTATAGTTATAGTTAGTAAATGACCATAAACTACTAACTATAAAACTATGATAATTAACTATACTATTAACTATAATGAACTAGAAATATTCACTATAGATATTACCTATAATTAATGAACTATAACTATGATACTATGCTATAATGATATATAATAAAACTATAATACAGTGGTACCTTGACTTACGAGTTTAATTCGTTCATTATGAATGTTAATTCAGTTAATGTAATAGCTAACAGTATGACAGAGGGTGCTCGTCAGCCTGTCAACGATAAAGGTGACAGTAATCTACCCACCCCACCCGCGAGACCAAGTTGAGGTGGTGTGACTATAAGGTCTCGTTTCCATGCAATACACAGTAAACCCTCGCTATAACGGACAATTTGGAGGGAGGGGTGATCCGGTATATGCGATAATCCGTTATATCCGAAGAAGTAGCAGGGGCAGCTGAATTTGAAGGAATGGTCTTTTTGCTTCTATAAGGGTAGGATAAGGTAGGATAGGGTAAAGTAGGGTAGTGTAAGGCTTCTTAAAGGTAGGCAGGTAGGCAGATCACACGTGGAACGAGAGGTAACGCGAGTGAGAGCTACGGCGAGGGAAAACCGCACGGTATAAGCGGTACATACTTTGCTTATGTGGTCGTTTTAAATCTGCCTGAATTATTCTCTCTCGCTCTCTCTCTCTCTCTCTCTCTCTCTCTCTCTCTCTCTCTCTGTCTCTCTCTCTCTCTCTCTCTCTCTCTCTCTCTCTCTCTCTCTCTCTCTCTCTCTCTCTCTCTCTCTCTCTCTCTCTCTCTCTCTCTCTCTCTCTCTCTCTCTCTCTCTCTCTCTCTCTCTCTCTTACTTTCTTGACTTTTTATCATTTAAAGCATAAAAAGATATAAACAAACTTGTAGTGGCAAACATATATAAACAATAATAATCATAATGGGGAAATTGTTTTACTAATTCTTTCATTACTAATATTACTTTCTGGAGGAAGAGGAGGAGGTGTCAATGAAGAAGAAGAGGAGGAGGAGGAAGAGTGATAATAATACTGTATTTCTCTTCCAAGCCTGTTCATTGGCGATGCATGTTGAACCTATTATCATATTATATAACCTATTACTATATAACCTCCTGACACACTGTATATTATAACCTCTCTCCCTCTCTCTTTTTCATTTTTCCCTCTGTAATCTGTGAAATAAAACATTGAACACAATTATTCATGAAGTGGCTTTATTGATATTCTTAACACCTCACAAGTGGCGTTGTATATGCCTGGCAAGCCCCTCACCCACCACCACAAGCACAATCCACACACAGCCACTCCCTCCTCACAGGTGTGTCTGGATATGCCTGGCAACACGACTCTTGGTAGGAAAACACTTGCCGCAAATATCACACTTGTACTTCCTCTCACCAGTGTGGGTGAGCATGTGTGTGTTAAGATTGCCCTTGTGGGTAAATGTTTTCCTACACTCCTGACACTCAAAGTTTCTCTCACCAGTGTGGGTGAGCATGTGATAGTTAAGATCGCTCTTCTGAGTAAATGTTATCCTACACTCCTGACACTCAAAGTTTCTCTCACCAGTGGGTGAGCATGTGTGTGTTAAGACTGCTCTTGCGGGTAAATGTTTTCCTACACTCCTGACACTCAAAGTTTCTCTCACCAGTGTGGGTGAGCATATGTTGCTTAAGATTGTTCTTGTGAGTAAATGTTTTCCTACACTCCTGACACTCAAAGTTTCTCTCACCAGTGTGGGTGAGCATGTGTGAGTTAAGATGGCTCTTGTGGGTAAATGTTTTCCTACACTCCTGGCACGCAAAGTTTCTCTCACCAGTGTGGGTGAGCATATGTCTGTTAAGATCGCTCTTCTGAGTAAATGCTTTCCCACACTCCTGACACTCAAAGTTTCTCTCACCAGTGTGGGTGAGCATGTGTGAGTTAAGATGGCTCTTGTGGATAAATGTTTTCCTACACTCCTGACACTCAAAGTTTCTCACAGCAGTGTGGGTGAGCATGTGCCTCCTAAGAGCATCTTTACGAGTGAAAACTTTGCCACAGTGGTCACACCTCAGCTCTGTCTTGCGTGTATGGGTGAGGACGTGTTGAGTAATGCCAGCCTTGCTGGAGCACACTTTGCCACAGTGGTCACAAGTGTAGGTCCTCGTGCCCTCCATTGCAGCACTACTTCTGCCAGCACCCCTGTGGTGAGAGGCGTCAGCTGGTCCTGCAGGAACCCCGGTGGAGGCCCCGGGGATAAACCAAGCGTTCCCTAATACAAGGCAAGCAGGGAGGAGTCCTGGCGTGGGAGCCGACCTGGACTCTTCACCTCAGCACCTGTAACATTGGTGGCCGTCAGCACACAAGCAGGCAAGTGCTTCCTTGAAGGGTGCTTCTTGCTTCACCCTTCAGCTAACACCCAGCCAGTGTTTGCAGCCAAGGAGTAAGGCCAGCACAGGAGCCTCACGCCACCACTCTACATGGTGGAGGAGTGGAGTGGTGAGTGGCTAGTGACCTTCAATGCAGGCAAGTGTAGCTAAGCCTTGCACATCAGGCACAACCAATAATGGGTAATGGGGCAGATAATGGGGGAGTGAGAGAGAGGGGCGGGCTGGCTCTCTCTCTCGCTCTCTCTCTCAATAAACAGGCAAGGACAGAATATGCAACATGAACATTTGCCACGGTCATCACATTTTCACATAATAAAAATAAGGAATATAATTAAAAGAAAAAATATTTCCTGAAACCATTTCCGTTGAATATGAAAAGCACTGAACCCTCTCACATTCCGTAATTATATTTACCAGTAAGACGCCTAAATCGGCGAGGGACGAGCGAGCCCATAGAAACCCGCCGCACGTGCGCACGTGCGGCGTCACCCAGAGTTTGACCTGTGTGACATTGCTAGGTGTGTGGTCTCAAACCACACACCAAATTTCAACTTAGTCGGTACAGCCGTTTCTCAGCTATAGCAAGATAACGTTGTCTGACACCCCTCACGCGGCACGCGCCATGCTGACCCCTCAAGTGAGACAAAACATGTCAAGCACAAAAGGTATTGAATGGGGCTATCAGATGGCGAAGACCGCTTGTCAATCGGAAGCAGGATTCCAAAGATATAAGCTCCTGAAAAGCGTGCCGGTCGGGTCGGGTCGGGTCGGCCGCTTAAGTGAGAAAAATCCCGTATCCACCGAGGACTCACGAGCTCGTAATGAATTCTTGCTCGTGGCAGCCCGTGGGAGAGGCCCTCAGAAGGGCTTTTTTACGTGTAAAAAAGTTTACTTGCCAGTGTATTTTTCTCCCAGACCAAACACTCTTAAGGCGCGGTCACACGGACAATTTTTCTGGCAATATTACACCCGGCAACGCAATTGCGGCCCAAACTCGGATATAATTGCGAGTTCTAATGACAATTTATGATGTCGGATGTGTCGGTCTTTATCGAAATTGCCGCACGAAAAATTGCTGCAATTTTCCCACCCCAAACGCATATTATTTGACATTTATTTTTAATGCACACTCTAATTCAATATACAGAAGCTGAAATACATAGCTACATAGTAACAAGAACCGATTACAAGACGAATTGTGAAGCCCTGTACACTCTTGTACGTGTTTTTAAGCGATTTGAAGGATACAAAACACCAAGAAAAATTTAAATGAGTTATGGCTGGTAAAACATTTTCTTTGTTGACGGTCTATTAATAACTAAAATTTTTAGGGGATACCAACTTATTATTGATCACTTTTAACATTGACTGTTGACTGTTTTACGTATGACGCACTTGTCATACACAAGAATCCATTTCAATCATTCACCACCCTATTTGTGAACCAGTTTCTCCCTATTTCTCCCTATTTTTCCAAAGATGCTTCTTCAGATACATCTTGAGAAGCCAAAATTGCCATTCAAATTATTGCAACCTCTGAAAATCCGTGTGACCAAAACACGACAAGGTGTTGCCTTTGCTGAATAATTGCAGCCTGAATATTGACGCAAAAATTGCTCATGTGACCGCGGCTTTATCAGTGTAAATGTTTTACTGTTGTCTTTGGATATGTTTTTTCTATAAGATTATCGCATAAAAAACTATAAGGACAACAGAATAAATGCCATTATGAGACTCTGAATGCATATGCATAAACAGTAAATTGACTTCAACTCTTCACTAGAAACATTTTTCTGAGAAAACTTTGGATGTGCTATATACCAAAAGAAGCGGAATTATATCAGTGTTACAGAAACCATTAGTTTTCTGATAAGGGAGTATCCACCATGGAAAAAGTAGTGCAAACTGAACACTTCTCTCGTAACAATAAAAAGTTTAACTTTTTCTCGATTTTTTCAGCAATGTTTTATGATACAGCTTTGAATTTGGTTTCACTGTGTAGAGCTCCTAAAAACACAGAAAATGAATGTAAGCTTTTAGTACCATGTCAAAAACTCTTCTTTTGGCGAGTATTTCTTGATAATTTTATCAAACGCCCGATAAATACGCACTGTATATAATGTTCCCACTTTCTTTTCTCAAATTCTTTCTCACTCAAGTAATTTTTCAATGTAAACATGATAAATGACGATTTTCTTCAGCAGTTCTGGGCTGTCTTCAGAATATTCGTATCTGCAATATTTCCTGAGATATATCCGTGTAAACTTGACCCTCTAATAGCAGTGACATATTATTTACAACCTTTATATTTTGGTTAGATGGCTTGGAAAATATGCACGAAAGTTGTATAGATGATATGTCCACACTGTAAAGACAAGAATGCCACTAAAGGATAGTTTCTAGCCTCACGAAAGTTGTATGAATGATATGTCCACACTGTAAAGACAAGAATGCCACTAAAGGATAGTTTCTAGCCTCACGAAAGTTGTATGAATGATATGTCCACACTGTAAAGACAAGAATGCCACTAAAGGATAGTTTCTAGCCTCACGAAAGTTGTATAGATGATATGTCCACACTGTAAAGACAAGAATGCCACTAAAGGATAGTTCCTAGCCTCAATATTTTTGGAGATGGACATTTTTTGAGCTAAAGTCAAACCCCATTCTCCTCTGCCCTGATATAGTCCCCGCTTTGCGTCTCACGTTTCCAATATTCGGTTGAATATACTGTAGTAACAAGAATAAAAAAAAGTATCTAAATGTGTACACGATTATAAGTATATATAAATAAAACTACCCATTTGTACAAATGATATAAAATATTCAATTCGCAATGCAGAGTTTCACTTTGTATACTCAAATGTCTCCTCATCAGATTCAAGATCTGATTCTTCCTCCCTTGAAGTGCCACCAAGGAGTGACGCCTGAATGTCACTGGCAGGCAAGCACCGACCAGACATTGCAATTAGCCTGGTAGCTAAGTGCTGGTACACAATTATAGGCCTCAAACAGAAATGTATTATATGTGTACCACACAAGTTTAAGTTTCATCAAACGGAGGTAATTTTCAACATTTTCTTCATAATTCAAATAACGTAACTACCTCGAGGTAGACGCGCACACATGCGCCATTACAAGCATCACAACAATGAGACGCTTGTTTCAGTATATATTTTTTCACACACACTAAATAACCAATGTACACATAACACCATATAGTGTAGGTGCAAACACGAAGTAATATAAATCAAAATGTCTGCATGTGTATATATATAACAAAATGACCCGTGTGTACAATTTATACGACATGATCAAATCACACAGCACAGTTTCACTTTCTATATCATCACCTCCTAACATAAAGGTCAGCCATTCAGGCTAATAGGCTATAAGGATATAAGTCGCTATAAAGTTCGTTCCTGAGCTTGAACTGTCCGTTATACACCGTTACAGGATTATGTATAGCCTATTTCCAGTACATAGTATCGTGACCCTCATATATATGCACTGCCAGGTCATGCACACAGATCTGTAATGCAACGAATGCACGCTACAGCACTGAACGCAGACTCTGGTGTTCTCGGTGGGCCTTTAAATCAACCCGCCACTCACAATGCCCTGACAGCCTAACTGCCGGGAGGCACCTAAAGTATTTCATTTGCGCACTACCAAAATAATGCCTACAGAGCGTTGCCAGATCAATAATTTTCAATACATCAGCTTACTGAAAACTTGCCCAAAAATGACGCAGATAGCGTTAGTCGTCGATTTTAGGCGAATATTTTTCTGCCACGGAAGGCTGAATGACGCGTTTAGCGTCATAGGTGTACCAGACGTCACTTCTCAAATGACGCATAACGCGTCATAGAATGCGAGGGGGTTAAGTGCAAAAGCGTCTGTGTAGTTTGTTTTAGATCTGGGGTGGTTTTTATAAAGAATCTTTGCTACTCTTAGCCACTCTGAGCACTTTGAGTTGCTCTGAGTGGCAAAGAATGTTTATGAGACACTCTCAAGTGGCCAAAATGCTATGAGTGGCGGGACCGGCCCAGAGCTACTCAGATGACGCTTCTGAGTTGCCATGAGTAAGAACATAAGAACATAAGAAAATAAGGAAGCTACAAGAGGCCGTGAGACCTACAAGCGGTAGTTCCTGTTAAGGAAAAACAAGCTTTTTGTATAGCTTGTCAGGCAAAGCTATAGCCCTGCAGAGTATATGACTAAGTGTTTGCTGCCCCGAAGAAGCCGCTCCAGGTCAACAAAGGCGAGACGTGGCGGAGGAAGGACGCGAAGAGAGGTCAAGAAGACGAGGACCAGTTTTGAAGTTGTTTTGCGGAGGACCAGTTGTACCAGCCTGTTGGCCCCATTCACTTGCTGCATATGACCAAAAAATATATTCTTCAACTCTTCGCCATTTAAAACTTTGCGAGTCAACATTTACCATGAAACATTTCAATAGAAACGCAATTTTATTAGCTTTCCATTGATATTTTTCGTTTTCTGATAAATGAATTACAACCATGCATACATTACCGTTAACTAGATAAATAACATCATCAATCGGGTAATTTTCCCGCTTGACGATGTTATTTATTCACCTATATATTTCGTTTTCTGATTAATGAGTTAGCATCATGCATAAATTAGCGTTAACTAAATAAATAACATCATCTATCGGGAAAATTACCCGATTGGTGATGTTATTCATTTAGCAGGGATGTCAACAAGAAAAGAAAAAAGCCTCTGAAATAAAATAATAGGGCGACCAACTCATCCGAGCGCAGCGAGGCTGACCGACCGTAGCGAGGGAACCTTCCAGCTGGGGGTTCGGGGGGCGCTGAAAGTCCCCCAAGATTTTTGTAAATTTCATGCTCTGAGAGGTTCTTGGTTATATCTATAATAATTTCTGGTCTCAATTTTGTCTGTTTTTGTGTCCACAATTTGTGTATATGTATACATCTCTGGCCATACTATATTGAGTATATGCCTCTGGCCAATCTGGCTTGTCTCCTGCTGTGGCATCCCTGCATTGAACTCTCCAGGCCTGGAGCCTGCAAACTTGACACAGTGAGGGCAGTGTGCCAATCGATACCAGACCCCTGGATCACCAGAGCTATTTCACCTGGCTGAAGCTGCTGTAATCCACCCCCAACATACTGGCTGTGGGCTGCTGTATTCCACCCCCAACATACTACCTCCTGAGCAAACTTGTAGCAGTGGAGTCAGGAGATATCGGCAGCCTAGTATTAACTTCCCGCTAGGCAGCCAAAAAATATTTTATGGTCTGTGCTGGATCAGTGGCCAGGGTCAGGTTCGGCTGTGGGCTAGGCAACTATGTACACCCCCCAAAAAAAAAATTAAACCCGAATCTACACGATTCACAGAAATGACCCAGCTGGCAATAAAATACTCGGAAATCCGCGAATCCACGGAAAATTGACATCCCTGATTTAGTTAATGGTAATGTATGCATGGTTCTAATTCATTTATCAGAAAACGAAATATATCAATGGAAAGCTAATACAATTGCGCTTCTATTGATATGTTTCATGGTAAATGTTGACTCGCAAAGTTTTAAATGACGAAGAGTTGAAGTGAATAATAAGTTCATGCATATTTCTTCAGTCTCGTAATGGCATTTCTTTAGCGTGTTTTACAGTTTTTTTATTTGATAATATTATAGAACAAACATTTACGAAGATAACAGTATATCATATATACTGATAAACCATAGTCTCTATGATTTTCATTGATAGTCATATGCAGCAAGTGAATGGGTCAGCAGACTGGTTAACTTCTGCCGCACGGCGGAGGTCGATTTCACGCCCACCACAGGGCACCCCGGAGTGAGGTATCTTGTTGTAGAATGTCTTTGCTATAACACTGCCGCCGCCATTCACGCAGCCCAGCAGCTGTGGTGCTGGGCTAACCAGGGTGACAGGGAGCAAGATCAATAGACTTTTAATAGGTCTCTCCACGGCTAAACTGAACTTTTCCTCTGCTGCGCATGACGTCAGCTGCAGTGTGGAGGTCAGCCTCGCTCCAAAACAGTCGCCAGTCCTGAATGAACACTCGCACAGACCATGTCTTCTGTGCTCCGCTTTCTATGCATGTTCACGGTTCTGTGGTGAGGACTTTTTTCCTTTTTTCCTTTTTCTTTTTACAGGAGCATAGTACACTACATAGTACGTCATAATGATAATTTTTGGATTGTGGCAAGAGGAGGTAGAAGGGAGTGGCCTGCCAGCAAGCAGGATAGCACAGGTGTGTAGGGCAGGGCAGGGCGGTGTGGGTGGGTGGCGGGGATTCGCTCTCGCTCTCGCTCTCTTTCTCCACTAAAATTGGTACAAAGTCAAAGGTTTTTGTAAACTTGTGTGTGTGTGTGTGTATGTGTGTGTGTGTATGTGTGTGCGTGTGTGTGTGTGTGTGTGTGTGTGTGTGTGTGTGTGTGTGTGTGTGTGTGTGTGTGTGTGTGTCTGGTAGGGCGTGGGTAGGGAGAGTAGGAGTGAGTGAGGTCAGGTCAGGGCAGGCCGCCGCGGCCACAGGTGCGTGTAGGTGGGTGGGGGGAGTATCCTCGTGAGGCTCGGGGCATATTTTAGAATAGACCGTGATACAAAATTGTCGTTTTCTCGCACCACTGAAACTGACGTCACTAAGCTGCGCGTGGTTTAACCTAGAGTGTCTTTTAATCTTGACATGGAGTTTCGTACACAAGTTGTTTCGTACACAGGTCTTGTTAGTTGTTTCGTACACTGATTTTGAGTTCTTTCGTACATACCTGGTGTTGTTTCGTAACTCTAGTAATCAAGTTCAACTCTGAGCTGAGTGTACGAAACGACTATGGTTTCATATAGACTACGAAACAACTTTGTGGTGTACAATCTACTGGGCTGCGTTTGAGAAGAAGAATTTGAGCGGCTTGCGCCGTTCAGGTTTCTGTAGGACCTACCCCTCTATCAAACGCTTTTGGGCGCCTCGCAATGGTATGTAAACAAATCCCCGCCGTCACCATGGAAACAACGACGCCACAGCTCAGACTGTGGGCTTTTGACCTCACCATTTTCCTCTACTGCCCTCTATCTGCCCACGCACAGTACGAAAGTGTAATGGCGTACGCTGTAGCTACCTGACGACTATTTGATTATTGTTGTAATGGTAATTGTCGGTGAGAGAGGTGAAATGCTAGGAATCTCGGGCACCGTCAATAACACTATAGTCGCCACTGCACTTTTGTCGCCAGGGGCTAAATATTACTAATTTTAGCATCACTATAGACTTGTATGTGCCACTGAAGACAGGTACTTAATATAAACTACTGTGTATGCCTCTTTAGTGGCACATACAATATGTATCTGTAGTGATGCTAAAATTCGTAATATATGGCACCTGATGACATATATGTGCAGTGGCGACTATAGTGTTATTGGCGGTAGGGTGTAGGGATACGTGAACAGGTTTATGAAACTGTCGCCAATAGGAATTCTCGCAGAAACACCAACTGAGACCTGTCGCCGACGTGGTACACTCGCCGACGCGGAAATTTTTGGTAACAGTTCCACTTGGAATAAATTAAAATGAAGAATAAAGTGTATTTCATTGTTGGATACCACCATACCACCTGGTATATAATCTCTGAATGCAGAAATACTGGTAAAAGCTTATTAAATGTATATATTGTGTACTATAATATCAAGATCAAGAACTGAAACTGTCGACGAAAATAGGCAGATGAAATGAAATGAAAATATGACAGTGCTAATATGATTTGACTAATGCTTCATGTTCGCTTATAATGTCAGATTACTGTGATAAATAATGCTGTTATGTATATGCAGGTTGTTTTCTCCTCTAACTCAGAGTTACGTACACATTTATATAACTAACCTGCCACTTATAGAGATAATCTGAAGGCATATTTTTACAGCAACAGGACATACTGAAACAGAAGAACTCCCCATTGTTTATATTTTTATTTTGTCAAACATTATTATTTTCAACTTAACTAATTCAATTTACCTAAACTAAATCTATTGCTAAGATAACCTAGCTTTTCTAACTGATGAAATCTGGATTGTTTAGTTGCTGTCTATTATATTATCAATCGTATTATCACATATCATTGTTGCCACATATTACACATCTGGAGCTGAAATACCTCCTCCGTCACCCTCGCCCGGGCCCTGTATATGCATCCTAACTAGTAAAAATATAACCAATAAAATTCCATTCTTACCTAATAACTGGTAGGTGAAGAAGGGGTATTTATGATTAAGGGGTATACAGTATTTCTGTATAATGTATGAAAAGGTATAAATAATCGAAATCACAGCAAAAGAAATGGTAAATATGCATTTTCAGCCAATACTCCCTATTGACCAATACTCTTCTGAAATAACTGGCGGAACATCTTAAGAACAAGGGCTTCACGCTAAGCTGACCCAAATGTTAGCTCTACGTATTATACTTACTGTCCTTAACCCGTTGGGTGCTGCCCAATTTTTTACCTTTCACCTACGCCAGTGCTGGCCGATTTTCGATTTTTTTTATTTATTTTATTTGTGGTCTATTGGTTAAATTAAACAATATAATGACAAACAAACTATTAACAAATTTATTTTTCATGTCAAAATTAGCTATGAACATTTTTGCTACATTCGTTTTTTTTATCCATAGAGTTTAGAGTTTGAGTGTTGAGTGTATCCATTGAGCCTTATCCACATGCTATAATGTTGCCACATCGCTCAAAGGGTGCATGTGTAACCCTATGTGGAAATGGAAAATAATAAGCGATTCGTTTTACACCAAACAATTCGAGAGAGGACTCGTTTTACACCAAACAATTCGAGAGAGGATTCGTTTTACACCAAACAATTCGAGAGAGGATTCGTTTTACACCAAACAATTCGAGCTGAGGCGAGTCAATTCGAATCACAACGAGTCTTCGATCACTCGTTATGACAATTACTCTCCTTGACTCGACTCAACTCTACTCGCTTGGTGTGAGTGCAGCCTTATCCATATGCTATACTGTTGCCACATCGCTCAAAGGGTGCATGTGTCACCCTATGTGGAAATGGAAAATAATAAGTGAATAGTTTTGCCCAAATGAATTTTTAATTATGCTGACGTAAATCTACGTCGCTGGCACTGGGGGTGACACGCCCTGCTGACATAGATCTACGTCGCTGGCACTGGGGGTGACACGCCCTGCCGACATAGATCTACGTCGCTGGCACTGGGGGTGACACGCCCTGCCGACATAGATCTACGTCGCTGGCACTGGGGGTGACACGCCCTGCCGACATAGATCTACGTCGCTGGCACTGGGGGTGACACGCCCTGCCGACATAGATCTACGTCGCTGGCACTGGGGGTGACACGCCATGCCGACATAGATCTACGTCGCTGGCACTGGGGGTGACACGCCCTGCCGACATAGATCTACGTCGCTGGCACCCGACGGGTTAACACATCTGTTTATATTTTAATGAGTGCTGATCCTTACTTTGCCTACATGGCCGATATTAAATTTCAGGATCCTGAGAAAAACTAAGTCCAGCGAGATGCGCAATGGACGACGAGTTTGAGAAAGTAGTGCGAATCTAAGTAGTAGGTGTAACCTATGGGGTGGTCGAGGGGGGGCGGAGCCCCCCCCCCCCGTTAGGTTAGAGTAGGTTGGATAGGTTAGGTTAGGGCAGGTTAGGTTAGTGCACAGCACGAGGGGCTCGAGGAGGGGTGCTAGGTTAGGTCTGTATAGTTTGTCATCTTTAGAATAAAGGCTCAACCTCCTATCTTCTTCTTATAGCCAACAAGCTTGGGGACATGGTGGAAACCGGGGTTTTCGGGTAGGGGAGCACACACATAAGGGAAATATAAAAAAAAATCCTTAAACTAGGGAAATTTCTCTAGTTCATGGACTTTATCTGGGAAATATTTCCCTTATACAGGGTGTAACACGAGTTTCTGCAAATAATGATACAGGTGAAAGAACATGTAATTCTAAGCACAAAATATTCTATAACCATATACTTTTTGAAGCTTCCTTTAGACGTGAGATGAAGTTAGAAAAATTAGCGCGGCCAGTAATTTCACCATGGCAGGCGGTTGCCGCTCGGTGACATTTTGAATGATTTAATAATAATGTTTACTAGTAATGGAGCATTACATTATCTTATTACAACACAATTGGTATTAATGGACATGTTATTACTAAATAAGCAGTACATGAGAACAGCAGGCCTGTAATAAACAATACTGTAAAAGGGTAAGTGGCAATGCGTCGGGGCGGGGGAGGAAGGAGGGACTAGGCTGCGAGGCCTCACGCCGATCAGTTGAGTCACGTGTTCCATCCTACTCCTCCCTGACACGATGCCATGTAGCCTTTTACAGTATTGTTTATTACAGCCCTGCTGTTCTCATGTACTGCTTATTTAGTAATAACATGTCCATTAATACCAATTGTGTTGCTATAAGATAATGTAATGCTCCATTACTAGTAAACATTATGATTAAATCATTCAAAATGTCACCGAGCGGCAACCGCCTGCCATGGTGAAATTACTGGCCGCGCTAATTTTTCTAACTTCATCTCACGTCTAAAGGAAGCTTCAAAAAGCATATGGTTATAGAATATTTTGTGCTTAGAGTTATATGTTCTTTCACCTGTATCAATATTTGCAGAAACTCGTGTTACACCCTGTATGTGTGCTCCCCCACAAAAGGAGCACACTCATAAGGGAAATATGGCTCCCCACAAAAAATCCCTGCACTAGGGAAATTTCCCTAGTACATAGACTTAATCGGAGAAATATTTCCCCGATAAAGTTCATGAACTAGGGAAATATCCTAGTTTAGGGATTTTTTTGTGGGGGGGCCATATTTCCCTTATGTGTGTGCTCCCCCACCCAAAAACCCCGGTTTCCCACCATGTCCCCAAGCTTGTTGGCTATAAGAAACCGTTCTATTGCAGCTACTGTAGACGGACATTGTTCTTCTCCTAAATCTATCAATAGTGGTGTTCCCCAGGGTTCTGTCCTATCACCCACTCTCTTTCTATAATTTATTAATGATCTTCTAAGTCTAACTCAAAGCCCTATCCACTCCTACGCTGATGATTCTACCCTGCATTTTTCAACGTCGTTTATTAGACGTCCAACTCAACAGGAACTAAGTGATTCACGGAGTGATGCCACCGAGCGCCTAACTTCTGATCTTTCTATAATTTCTGATTGGGGCAAAGCAAACCTTGCTTTGTTCAATGCCTCAAAAACCCAATTTCTTCACCTCTCTACTCGACAAAACCTACCAGATAACTATCCCCACTTCTTCAATGACACTCAACTGTCTCCTTCTTCTACAATGAACATTCTAGGACTATCCTTTACTAAAAATCTGAACTGGAAATCTCACATCTCATCTCTTGCTAAAACAGCTTCTAAGAAGTAAGGTGTGCTGTGGCGTCTGCGTCCTTTTTTTTCTCCCTCCCAATTGCTTGCTCTCTACAGGGGCCTTATCCGCCCATGTATGGAGTACTAGCCGCAAAGCCGCCCTCCAGGCGGACTTTTTGGCTAGCTCCTGCGGAGGGCTATTGGTGGGCCTTCGGCCCACCACCTGTGTTTGGTGGGCCAAAGGCCCACCAAATACAGACTCTCCAGATAGCCCCTTCTAACTTTTCTGAAATCATGGATGTAGAAATGTATTAACGCCTTACCCATCACCCCCCACCCATTCACTCACCCATTACCCATCACCACACACCCATTCACTCACCCATTACCCATCACCTCCCACCTATTCCCTCACCCATCACCCCCCACCCATTCACTCACCCATCACCCCACACCCATTACCCATCACCCCACCCATTCACTCACCCATTACCCATCACCCTACTACATCAAGGTTTCCTCAATTCTCGCAACCCACATTTTTTTTCAGAATTCTCGCTAATAGGCTGCTAAAAAAAAAAAAAAAAGTGATCGGATCATCTCATAAGTGAGCTTAAAAGTTGCCCCTGGTCGAGCTGGTTCCAAAACTGTGCCATATTATGGGATTGGGGTACGGGGGGCGGCACCTATCGCGGACACACACACACACACACACACACACACACACACACACACACACACACACACACACACACACACACACACACACACTTTCGCTTATATTATTATAGATGTCTCACATGTTTGGGGAGGATCCACTCATACAGCTCTCCTAAACAGGGTTGAGTCAAAAGTTTTTCGTTTCATCAACTCCTCTCCTCTGACTGACTGTCTTCAATCTTTAAATCACCGCCGCAGTGTTGCTTCTCTTGCTCTCTTCTACCGTTATTTGCATGCTCACTGCTCTTCTGAACTTGCTAACTGCATGCCTCCCCCACTCCGCCGGCCTCGCTGCACAAGACTTTCTACTCATTCTCATCCCTATTCTGTCCATCTTCCTAATGCAAGAGTTAATCAGTATCTTTACACCTTCATCCCTTTCACTGGTAAACTCTGGAACTCTCTTCCTGTTTCTATTTTTCCACTTTCCTATGACTTAAATCTTTTCAAAAGAAGAGTAACAAGACACCTCCCGAACTAAATTGGCCTACCCCTCTGTTTGCATTCTATTCTCTTACTGTCTTCTTTATAGGGACTGGCAACTAAGCGGGCTTTGTGTTACCCATTTTTGTTGTGCCCTTGGCCAGTTCCTTGTGATGTATAAAAAAAAGAAAAAAAAAAGAAGAAGAAGAAGATAGAGGGTGAAGCCTTTGTTCTTAAGATTTACCTAACTGGCGGGGCTACATCATCCAGACCTAAACTAACCTAGCTAACCTGGGCATTGATTATATAACCTTAGCTCACTGAGGCCGCGGGTTTCGCTCACCCCCAGACCCCCCTTGTTATTTTTTATTTTTTATTCCTGCCGGCGGTAAATGTGCAGTTTCAACCAATACTCTCCTGGCATAACTGGGGGAGCTGTTCTCCCCCAGAACCCCCGACTAGTTAACAAACCTAACCTGGGCATTGATTACGCAACCTTACATCACTCCCCCAGACCACCTTGTGTTATTTTTTGTATGAGTTATAAATACTCCTTAGCGATGAAAACGAAATGTGCAGGATACTTAACCAGCGATCGTGTATTGGTTTAAACTGCACATATACCCTGCCGGCTATTGTAGGGGTTAATTGATTGATTTAATGCCTGAAAAGGTGAATGTGCCAGACATCAGAGGTCATATGGCACTATTGTTGGGGTTAGAAATACTCCTTATGAGAATGAAACGTTCAGGATATCTAAAACCACCGATCTTGTATTGGTTTAAACTGCACATATATAAAACAAATACTAGGAAATGCCTCATGCTTATATAAGGGGATGTAATGTGAACTTGAATAAATTTATCTCCCTCCACTGTTCATTGGACCACTGTTATTTACAGACGTGTGGTGGCGTTAATACTTACATTTGTACATCCATGATTTCAGGAAAGTTAGAAGGGGCTATCTGGAAAGTCTGTGTCATTTTGTCTCTTCATCTGTGTCATATTAGGGCTATAAATGAACAAATTACAAAAATTAAACCGAATGGCGACCTCACTATACCTACTACAGTAAAGTCGCCAGCTAGTATTTTAACCTAACAGTTGAGTCGCCACTCTGGGGAATTCAGGAAAATTAGAGGTAAAGTAAAACAAGTCTCTATATATATTAGCTGCGGAAGATGCTTGGATATATAAAAAATTCCTCTGCCAACGTGTAAACAAATTCTATTCAAGTTTGAAAGATCTGGCAAGTATTGTGTCCTGTCGCCCGATCAGCTGCTGTCTGTCGTCGTGCGAAGAAAAACTTGAGAAGCAAAATGCGCAACAGTTATATTTGTAGATACAAAGCATAAAACAACGCTGAAACAGGGTAGATTATACAGTCATGATATAAACTACTGTGTAACATCTTCAGTGGCACATAAAAATCAGTAGTGATGCTATAATTCGTAATATTTGGCGCCTGGCGACTTCACTGCGGGTGGCGACTTCACTGTTATCTACGGTAGTAGTCAAGTTCAACTCTGAGCTGAGTGTACGAAACGACTATGGATTCATATAGACTACGAAACAACTTTTTGGTGTACAATTCTACTGGTGTACGAAACGACTTTTTGGTGTACGAATCTACTGGTGCACGAAACGACTTTTTGGTGTACGAAACGTATTTTTGGTGTACGAAACAACTTTTTGGTATACGAATCTACTGGGGTACGAAACGACTTTTTGGTGTACGAAACAACTTTTTGGTATACGAATCTACTGGTGTACGAAACGGTATTATTTTACGATGGCACCAAACTTCCCTACACAATTGGGAGTATGGTTTTTGTTTACCTTATTGTATTCTAAGAGACATTTTCTCCTTGAGCTTTCCGTCGCAAATCAATAGTTTCGGAGATATAGAAAATTTTATATGGGGAGGAATATGTCCCCTTGTTTACAAAATGCCTCCCTCTTCCTCTTCTTGTGACCTGCATTGCTTTTGTTTGGAATTTTATTAAACATTTTTATTATTGGACCCAGTTAGGAGGTTAAAGGTTAGGTAAGGTTAGGATAGGTAAGGTAAGGTAAGGTAAGGTAAGTTAAGGTAAGGTAAGGTAGCCACGGGTGTGGCTGTGAATACCGTATATATTGCAATTATTCTTTTGTTGTCTATAGCGCACACAGACACACCCTCCTCCATCCAACTCTATTTGAACACTGACCGAGTCACACAAATGTAGCGACCTTCTGATTCCTCTTACGGATCAAGAGACTGACCGCCTAGCCAATGACAGCCTTAAAAAATTAGCCAATCAGTCACGCAGTTTCTGGTAGCCAATCAAAGGCTATTAATTAAAACAAAGGTCCTATATTTGAATCAGGTAGAGTCGGTTACCGCTGATCAGTTAGCTAGTTGAAATGGAGTGCGTAGGATGTTCTGTTAATGAGGTCCGTATCATCCAATTATGCCTTGACAGAGACACAAAGGCACTGAAAACGTTTGAAGAACAGTGTCCTGCCAACCAAGAGGAAGTGTGGTAACTGTGGAAATTATCCACTGAAAACCGCTCTAATTTTGAGTAAGGTTAATTTGAATGGTGAAATTTGGCGCCTACCGTCAGGAGTTCGGGATACGAACACAAATTCCACCTATGTATATATTATAATAGATTTGGGTATATTAAGATGTAATTAGATATAAATTTGGTGGTATTCATCTATAATACCACAATTAACCAAAGGATTAACATAGTATAAGAATTGTGAGTGACCTACGTATGGGAGTAAAATATTATTGGAACAAATACGTGGCGGTCACGAGCCAAGCTGAAAGGTTTTTTCAGTGGAGGTAATTTAGTAACGCGTCAGCCACTACGACATGAAGTTGGAGTGAGCGGTTTGATTATACACTAAGGTGTAGTCAACTCATAATAATATGAGTAAATTTTAACCAATCAATCGGTTAAGAAAGGACAAAGTGTAAAACACACTTTGATAATATCGGCTCATCTGTGAAAAGCTTCGTCGGCCGACCAACAATCGCGGCCATTTTACGTGGAGGATTCAGCCAGTCACCACGCAGTTCGCGAGTTCGGCTCCCAGCCTGTTGCAACTCTGACCACATCGACATACAATACTTCCCCAAAGATAAAGATCAAGCCAACGCACATTACAACCCACCTGCCACTGCTGAGTATACCTTAGTTAGAGCTAAATAGGGTATCATAGCAGTTTAGGTAGAACTGGGTTAATCGCATGGTGAGTTCACGTTAATCAACATTATAATTTTAACAGTTGTTGTCGACCATTAATTGGTGGTCGATAATTCCAACAGTTTGGTGCCCTGAGTATAGGATTATCTTTGGGAATGTATAAGGTGAGTGTGGTCAGACACAGTTTATGTCCGCGACAGCTGGTCGTGGAAGATGACACGACCACGATCTTCATCAACCAGAGTGGAATTTTTAGCAAAGGTTTGAGCGAAGAGTTCAGCTTTAGAAGTAGATGAAACAGCTGTGGAGCCATCTGGGTGAAGCATAGGAGGGAAAGATGTAGAAGAAAAATTGTTAGAGATGTTATTAGCTAGATGCCAGAAGTCACGAGAGGAATTTGATTCAGAAAGATTTTGACATTTTCTATGAATGAAAGAGTTTTTGGTAAGTTGAAGTAAAGATTTGGCATGATTACGGGCAGAAATATAAAGGGCATGAGTATCAGGAGATGGATGCTTACGGTACCGTTTGTGAGCCACCTCTCTATCTCGGACAGCATGAGAACAAGCAGAGTTAAACCAAGGTTGACGGGCTTTCGGATTAGAGAAAGTGTGTGGAATGTACGCCTCCATGCCAGAGACTATGACCTCAGTTATGCGCTCCTATGACCTCAGTTATGCGCTCTGCACAAAGAGATGGGTCTTTGACATGGAAGCAGTAATCATTCCATGGAAAATCAGAGTAATACTGCCTTAGGTCGTCCCACTTAGCCGAGTTGAAGTGTCAGAAGCACCTCCGCTTAGGTGGGTCCCGAGACGGTACCGGAGCGATAGGACAGGTTACAGAAATAAGATTGTGATCGGAGGAACCCAACGGAGAGAATAGTTTCACAGAGTAAGCAGAAGGGTTAGTAGTTAGGAAAAGATCAAGGATGCCAATCCAACTATGCCAATCATTCTCTCTGTGAAACCATTTTGCCAAGGAGCTCTAGGGGTAGTAAAGGTTTATGAGCATTCCTTAACTCAAGAGATTTTTTTTACTGATGGATGATTTAATATTTCTAACAATATGGGGGAGGCTCCTACGAAGTTAGTAGCATTATCGCTAATCAATCGCCGAGGACACGACCGCCGAGCCACAAACCGCCGGAACACTTGAATAAAGGTTTTGGCACTTAAATCATCTGCTATTTATAAATGAACAGCCCTTGTAGAGGTGCAAGTGAATAAGCAGACATATACTTTCTTGGGGGGAGCATTATCTCCTGTAATTATTATTGCCCCAGTATAGTCGACACCAGCTACCTCAAATGGTTTTAATAATTGTACTCGATCCATGGGGAGTTGAGGGGGCCCGGGATAGGTGATCAGTCTTCCCTCATATCTCTTGCATTTGGTACAAGATTTGAGGTAGTGTTTAACTGCCTGTCTACCCTGCGGTATCCAAAATTCCCTCCTGAGATAGGCTAATGTGTCAGCCATTCCACCATGTAACATTTCCCATGAGATTCATCCACTAGCAATTTAGTAAAATGATGACGCTTGGGAATTAGCATGGGATTGCAGGTTTTATCGGGAAGATCAGCATTCCAAATTTTTCCTCGACACCTAATGATGCCCTCATTATCTAGGTACAGACCTAATGATTTGATAAATTTGTTCCTACGGGGACTGGCCGAGGCTAAGAGCTGATATTCCTTAGGAAATTCCTGCTTTTGTATTGTTCTAACCCAAAACTTCAAAGGATCAGAACTATCCCTCTTTATGAATTTGATGACCAATTTAGTATTCTTTAATAGTTTGCTTAATTAGGAAAACCTTTTTATATCCATAACAGGAACTGGGATCAATATAGGTTCCATAATTATATCTTCTGATATGTCTGACTTAATATAGACCTTTTGATTAGGCCATTCATTATTATTTTTCAGCCAGGTAGGACCTTTAAACCATAATCCTGTATTTTGTTTGAGGATAGTTGTTCCTCTGAACAAAATATCAGCTGGGTTTTCCTTGGTAGCAACATGATTATAGTGAAATGTGGAACCTAAGTCATTTATCCTACCAACACGATTCCTGACATAAGGGATTTTTGTGTTATGTTTCACTAACCAGTGTGGGCAAATGTCACTATCGGTCCACATATATACCTCACCAATTTGTAATAAATTACTTAGATATTGTGCTAATTTAGTGCCTAATTCTAATGCAGTCAGCTCCATTTGAGGCAGGGTTCTAGGCTTAATTGGGGCAACCCGAGCCTTAGACATAATTATATTACATTCCTCTCCTGCTTCAAGATAGGCTGCTGCACCGTATGCACTTTTTGAAGCATCACAAAATATGTGTAGTTGCTGGGGTTGTCGCCCATCAGCATTTATTCTCCTACTTATGTGAACTTCATTTATCTTATTGAACTCAGATTTATAGTCTCCCATTCTGTTGTATATTTCCCATCAAGGTGTATCCAAGGTATCCCAATCGAGGTGTTCTCCCCAGGCCTTTTGTATTAGACATTTACCCCTTATAGTTATTGGGCTCACTATGCCCAAGGGGTCAAATACTTGGCTGACCTGACTTAATAGCAGGGCTTGAAAACGAAATAATTTCTCAAACGGTTCGTTCCGATCAGAAACAGTATTATTAACGTTTCGTTTTTCGTTCCTCCTCCAAACATAACGTTCCTGAACCGGTTAGAACGTTATTCACAAACCATGTAATGAATATGCTATTAGCCCTAATAAATAATAATGCCTATACTTGTCTACATTTTTATTGATGGTAATAAAGCCATACATTTCATGGTGCATAGTATCCAACAAAATTAAACCCTTAGATGTCGTAAGAACTATATTATTATACGACTTAAATAAGGCAACATTTATACAATAAGNCCCAACGGGTGTTCTCCCCAGGCCTTTTGTATTAGACATTTACCCCTTATAGTTATTGGGCTCACTATGCCCAAGGGGTCAAATACTTGGCTGACCTGACTTAAGAGTGTTCTCTTTGTTAGAGGACTACATCAGAAAAGGTAGTCCTACTTCATATTTACCATTTACATCTGAAAATCTTCTTCATATTACTCTCTGAGGTCACTTGGAAGAGTCTTGCATCGAAGGTAAGCTTTGTGAAATATCTGGCACGGTCCCTGCTTAGCTCCCTCTCCTTTGGGCACATTACAGTTACTTGGTTGTCGGAGTTGGACCGGCGCAGCAGCCGCATTATTGACTCCCTGGTGTCAACCACAGGGGTGATCAAGTGCTTGATGATCAACCTCTTCTGAGCTGGAGGCCCCTTGTATGGCATGTCCCCGTATCGTAACCACGAGTAGCGGGTGTCAAATTCTTGAGCCCATGAACTGAGAGGAGGGGCTATGGATTTGTCTGATAGGAGGTCTGTGGTATCTAAGTGCCAATCAAAGTCAAGGTTTTCATCTAATCGAATGTTACGAAACATATCGGGCCCCCACTCTCCACTCAACTCGCCCCAGGTGCCGTTAGACCTGGCCTGCGCAACCACTGTGTTGAGGGGCCCGATCACAGTTGTTTTGAGCCATGTCCTCCTCTCTCGGACGAATTCCCGGATGAAGATCTTTCTGAACATCCATGTTGCATGCTGGCCGGCCTTGTAAGGAGCTCTGTACTTCCCTGCTGTGTTGATAACAGTCTCGGCAGCCTTGTCTAGATTGACGACAGGGTATGTAAAACATTTTGCCATCCCTGACACCTCCATGGCTAAGATCTTTGCTTCTTTTGTGAGCAGGGGAACATCAATGAGATCCTTCAGCGGACACTCGGGAATGGACGGGCGGATGGATTCAAGAAGAGCATTTGTGTAACCCTCGGGCTCATTTTCGATGGTACGTCCAACTACTACGGCGTGCCAGTGCTTTAGCACATCATACACCCTCTCACCGAGGAGGATACAGCTCTGCAGTCCAGCATGTATTGCTTTCAGGACATCGATAATTTGGTGTCGCTGAGTCAGGTCATCATCAGGAACAGTCAAACAGATCACAGATGTCAGCCCAACTAGACTGTCTTCAAATGCCAAGAGGCCCAGCCATGGGACCGTAACACATGTTATCCCATTGGAGACACAAACCCAGTCTTCGTGCGCACGAACGCACGCCCATGTAGTGACTCTTGGGGAAGCTCCATACTAGGTCCTCTTCAGTATTAGCAGCCAGATGATCCACAGCATCAGCGATCACACTGCGAATAAAGTTGAGCTGGCGATACTCCAGGATGTTGTCGACGATTCCCACGTCAATGCTGTAATTGATGTTACACCAGTTGACTGTCGAGACAAGTATTGCTGCATTAACAGAAGCTCTGACATCTGGATCAATCTTTTCCTCTCTCTTGTGTGAGATACCCCAGAACATGTTGAATAGTCCTTGTTGGTAGTTCTCCACTTTTTCTCCGGGCTTGAAGTGCTTGTAGAAGAACTCTGCCATGAGTTTTGGAGCGAACCCGTCTCTCCAAGCGAAATAGTCTGACGCTGTAATTGCTGACACCACTCTTCGAGACTTGCGGTAGACATGCTTCTTTACTCTCATGGGGGGTGATGGCGGCCGCTGAAACATTGTTGGTGCTCTGACATGTTCTGTGATGTTCTACCATTTACATAATTGACAGTGTGATCATAGTGATCTAGAGTACTTTGATCCTCTTTAGGTTCAGGTATGATACCGATAGTTTCTAGATCCCATAATTTATGCACATGGATATCCCCTTCTTCCAATAACTCGTTGATTTGAGTGGGTACTAATGAAGTTCCAATTCTAGCAACCAAGAGGGATTGTGCATGATTAGGAATGCATTTCTCTTGTTCAGGCTGGTGAGTGATTTGTGGGATAGGTCCCATTATAACATCACCACCGGCACTGGTGAACATGGAAATGATATGTCTTTTGATGACCTTACTTAGGAATCGCCCAAAATAATCAGCGCCTATTATTAATTGGCATGGGCCATCAACATCCTCAAAGGTATTTCTAACTAGTCTAACACCTATATCTTTCAACATTTCAGCTGTAGATTTTAGTCCTTTTACAGTTATTTTATACCGATGTTATTAACTACAGCAGCTACCCTACATTTATAATTTCCTAATTGGACTAGTGGTCGAACAATGTCAAAACTTTGAGCTTCTTTGTTGGCCAGAAAGCCCGAAATGGCTAAATTCACCTTGCTAATTATAGGTAGCTGTAATAGATCAACTATCTCTCCACTAATAAATTATCTTTGTGCACCACTGTCAGACTTTGTTTTCACAATGGCTGAATTACCATTGTGGCTCACCTTCAATTCTGCCGTAGGGACAGCGGATGAACTACTCATATTAGTTACGGCCATTTTAACGACCGTAGGGTCTGTTCTCACATCACCATTAGGACATAAGGCTATGTGATGAGTGGATTTTCTGCACTTCTTACAAGTACCCAGACTAATAGGAGAGGCTTGTATTGCATGTTTACCACTAAAGCAGGTTAGGCAGTTTCCCAGGTCCATTAACTTTTTGAGCCTAGTGGAATAATCTGGGTATATATTACAAGTGGAGGGTGGATGTACTTCCTCGCAGAAAGCACATTTTTTTCTGATTTCACTGGTAATAACCCTATATTTAGGAATGGCACCTGTTCTTTGAGTAGGTCTTAGTGGTGGTTTACCGGCTGGTCTAGTTTGAAACTTATCTACCGGTTTTCTTCCCATCGTAACTTTAGTAGGAGCGTGATAATTACCCACCAATGAGGGCTCTTTAAACTCTAAAGGTGGCTGATATCGCTGATTACCTTTAGGTCTAGTTATCTCAATCTCCCTGTGGGGGGGTTCCTGCTCAATACCTTGCAAATGTTTGCACTCTTGTAATAATCCCTCCTCTATTTGCTTGACTGAAGTAAATACTATTGTACCTCTGATTTAAGCGGTCTCGCATCCTGGTTGGTAGTTTTCTCCATATGATACTGACCATCCAGTCTGACTGTCAAGGGTTTATGAGCTTCAATGGCTCTTAGTGTGCAATTTAAAGTTATTCTGAACTCTTCCAGTTCTCTGCGATTGTGAGAAGGGCTCAGTAGATCCATGAACTTGCAGAAAAGATTCTTTGTTATCTGATCTTTATCTTCATAATTATCTCTAAGAATCTTGAGTGCCACATTATAATTGGCATTTTCTACTGTTAATTCCTTTACCAGCAGGTATGCAGAACCTCTCAACTGCCCTAAAAAATAGGTTAATTTATGCACCTCTGTTAAATCAGTCCTATCATCAATCACTTTGAATTTATCCCAGAAAGAATACCAATTTTCCCCTTCAAAATGGGGCAATGACAAATCTGGTAATTTAAGTTGGGGTAAAGAGGCTTTGGCTGTGGGTTTCTGATCACGCACTAAGTTCTCATATTTGAATACCGTTTACATGTATTTTGTACATTCTTGATCATACTTGGTCTCATAATTAATTAAAAAATCTTCATCCCCAGCTTCTAATGATTGAAAGTAAGCCTCTTCATAATTATCCCATTTAGTAATTAGCATTAGCAGACCTGTCTTTAAACTAGTATTGTCAATAGGGATAGACTCAGCTGCTTCCTCACACTTTTCATATATTCGTGTAAGCCATCCTAATTTAGCCGCGAATGCTTTAGCCCCTTAAGCCATGATTTTAATTGATGATTAGATGAAATGAAAAAAAGAAAAAGGTTGGGTACAAATTTACGAGTTAGGGTTCACTAATTTAAATATTTTAGTTTAACCCCTTCACTGCGGCTGGTACAAATACGGCCTCTCAGCTATCTACGGGTTCACTGCGGCTGGTACATATAGGGTTTCTTTATTTAAACTCCGCGCTCAATGATATTGTGGGTAAATATTCACTGTGATAGGCTTGTATGGCAACATTGTCAAGTGTTGCGATACAATAGAACCTCTTTTTCTGCCTGAGTGAGTTAGTGTGAGTAATAAGGTCAAGCGGTACAGTACGACGTGTTGACGCTGCCGCGCCCTCTACTTCAATGGCGAGGCAAAATAGTCAAGATATTCAGCATATTCTTGATGGATATAAAACAGAAGCATGAATGCATGAATGCATGAATGAATGAAACATTTATGTACCAAAATAAGTTGTATTATATTGAGTAGTAAGTGGTTTCATTGTGCGCCTGGCAGCACGGTCACGGCCCTGTTGCTGCACTCTGACGCAACTCTTCACTTAGCTGGTAGCCTCCACCAAGACGAAACATAGATTTTCTGGTATGAAAAGAGCACCATATTCATTTAGACACCTTAAATATGATAAGTATTTTTTTTTTTTTTAATTAAACCTGCCGCACAGGCGCCTATGAATTTGATATCCGCAGTGAAGGGGTTAAGGGTGAATGTGTAATTGATTCGGCCTACCAAGGCGCAAAGCCATGCCTATATCCATCCACCACTTGTTTTAATAAAACTAACTTCGCAAACATTGTTGGCGGATGGTAGCTTACCAATGCGGCCAGTGTGCCGTGGCTGTCTGTGACTCGGCGGGCGAGTACGGCGTCCAAGTCAAGGTTGTTTACCAAAGGGGCCGGGTGAAACTGATGGCTATATATCGTTATCCCCCAGAAAGAGAACTGTGAGCTCATGAGGCCACTAAAGTACTTCATTTAGACGTGCGTCTGTGTCAAATAAATCAGCACGACCGCCGGGTGCTAGAAAGAGCCTGAGTTCCACACCTTCCACCGCCATTCGCTGAGGGCATAAGCTGTGCCTCACAACGGCTACCTTGTACATTCGCAAAGATAATCCTCACTACGGGCACCAAACTGTTGAAATTATAGTAATAATTGATGTGAACTCACCTTGCTATTAGCCCAAGTACTACCTAGACTGCAATGATACCCTATTTAGACGCTAACTAAGGTATACTCAGCAGTGGTAGATGGGTTGATGATTTGAAGGCTTGATTATTATTTGAGGGAGTGGTGGTATTCGCTGTAGGGCAGCTAAGGGCGCTGGTAATTGTTGTAGGTGCACGTAATGGCGGCGATGGTTGTAGGCCGAGTTGGTAACATTCCACAGTTACCTGGCGCGGCACGTATACTGTTGTGTTTTTTTAAAGTGTCTAGATAGGATCAAAGTACACTACGCGCCAAAATATTGTTCGCCGCATCATAACAGACACGCTCCCATAAGGGAATTCTGAAAATGTACCTTATAGCAGCCTAGTGACTTCCGAGAGAGATATCCTACATAATTATGGCAGCTTGTTTAAGGTACGGGCAGTCCATCAAGACCGTTGAGGAATTTTAAGACGCCACTTGTCAATTATAGACGAAGCATTTTGAAAAGGATCGCCTCACTCCCTGCGAGTAATTTGAACAGACGCGCGTTGGTAAAATTATCATTATTTTCATAATGGGTGGCAAGAAAGACCTAACAAAGGAGCAAATTAAAGTTATTGTGACTCTACAAAAGGCAGAGAGGCTAGAGGAAGAAATATCAAGGATTGTGGGTGTTACGAGGAAATGTGTGATGAAGTGGGTGGAGGGTTTCGTGAACGTGACGGGAATGGCGACACCGTAACATAAAGAAGTGGCCAGGGCGAGGATGTAAAACATTAGCAAGCACCGTAAATGTCATGAAACGTCAAGTGGATGCCCATCTTCAAATAAGAGCAAGAAAATTATTACGATATGATATGTTGGGCCACAATTTTGGAATGCAATACATAATGATTTGAAGGCAATTACTAATGTCAGTACATTCAAAGTTAAGCTTAAAAGATATTTATATAATAATTTTCAAAATCAAAATAGCATGGAGTAATATATGTAAATATATTTTCTAAATAATAGTATTTTGTATTTTGTGATTTTTTATGGCTAGTGTCTAGGGAAAATTTATTGCTTAGGTATATATCATACTAAGGAATATTTAGGATATAATTTGTTAATATATTGCCGCTCTCGATATATTTTCATAGCTTTATAAGTTATTGTTCTGTTCGCTAGGGAGCAGATGCTCAGCGGACTAATGCCACTAACTGATTTTTGTAAATATGTATGAACATAGACCACTGTATACCTGGACTGCACACGCGACAATGTTTTGAATTGCGGGGCTGCATAGGGGCCTGCGGGGCGCCCAACAAAGAGATATAGTGGTCTATGGACTATCATATAGACTGGTTTATCAGTATATATGATATACTGTAATCTTCGTAAATGTTTGTTCTATAATATTATCAAATAAAAAACATTAAAATACGCTAAAGAAATGCCATTACGAGACTATGAAGAAATATGCATGAATTTAATTCACTTAACTCTTCGCCATTTAAAACTTTGCGAGTCAACTTTTATCATGAAGGGTATCAATAGAACCGTAATTTTATTAGCTTTCCATTGCTAATTTCGTTATCTGATAAATTAATTAGAACCATGCATAAATTAGTGCTAAATAAATAAATAAAATCATCAAGCGGGTAATTTTCCCGCTTGATGAGGTTATTTATTTAGTTAACGCTAATTTATACATGGTGCTAATTCATTTATCAGAAAACGAAATATATAAGTAAATAAATTACATCATCAATCGGGAAAATTACTCGATTGATGATTTTATTTATTTATTTAACGCTAATTTATGCATGGTTCTAATTAATTTATCAGATAACGAAATATAGCAATGGAAAGCTAATAAAATTGCGCTTCTATTGATACCCTTCATGATAAAAGTTGACTCGCAAAGTTTTAAATGGCGAAGAGTTGAAGTGAATATTAAATTAAGTTCATGCATATTTCTTCAGTCTCGTAATGGCATTTCTTTAGCGTGTTTTACTGTTTTTTATTTGATAATATTATAGAACAAACATTTACGAAGATGACAGTATATCATATATACTGATAAACCAGTCTATATGATGCGTATATATATATATGAATCCGAGGGGCCCTCCGACTTCAGGGCAAGTTCAGGCCCATGTGCAGCAGGCCGATATTCCGTGCGCAGTCCAGGTATACAGTGGTCTATGGTATAAATGATGTTAACTTGTAACATTTTGGCAATAAACTCAATCAATATATCAATCAATTGTCTCTCGCAAGCTTTTGCGGTGTACGGAAATACTCGATGTCAAGTGTCAAGACTGCACAGTGCACAGTAGTACAGGGGCCTTAGAAATATGCGGCTGCTTTTGTAGGGTGGCTTGCGAGAAGCCGTCCTGAGGAATCAGTCACCTCAGTAACATCGTATTGAAAGAAGGCTAGACTGTCTAATTTTAATGTTGAAAATAAAAACACGACACTTGCAGGAAATGTCACGCCGAGTAAATATCTGCCAATGTTGAATTTTTTTCTAGTCTTTGGGCACAGATATGAACATTTTGTCTCGTGTTTTAATAGTAGTGTAATTGCACATTGGCACAAAAAAAACATAGTATGTTCTCATTGTCTGCGACATGTTGAAAGGATAGTGACGGGCTGCTGCTGCCATCAAGAGCCGATCAGCTGGGCAAGGAGTATGAGACTGTTGGTTTCCTACGTCACAACCATTGACAGCGCGTTCCGAGGTCACGTGATATTTTGGCCTAAAAGACTGCATATACTTTATCCATGATGTATTTTAAAGCAAAAATAGTATAGTGATATGTAGCCTTTATTGCTTCCAAAGCTTAATAATACTCCGAGTTTTAGGTTTGAGTAAACAGGTCCATTGGACGAGTACAGTTCTATTTTTTCAACCGCAGTTAGGGTGTACAGGGGAAAGCACCTTTAGGGTTCAGGGAAGCACCTTTTATTATATTATTTTATTTTTTATTTTTTTTGGCTGTAGCTTATCGCGCATGTAGACATTTTTTTCTTTTTGAGGTTTCCATCAGGTTCCATCCTCTGGAGGGTCGTGATGTCGGTCGCCCTAGCCCGTCGGTGGCGCAGGCTGGATTTGTATGTCCCTAATGTGGCCCTGTGGGACTCCACCAACAAGTAAGAGACCGACAGGGGGACAAGGGCAGTCACCGCAGAAGGGAGGATGGACTATATTAGATAATAACCAAATGTGTTTTCACTTACGGAAAGGAAAGAAGAACCTAAACACAATTTTTCATCCTGATTGATCCAAATGATTAATGGTAAGATTTTTTTCCTGTAACCATACCTATATATACTGAACGGATAAATAACTTTCCCCTTGCATGGCTTGACAAAAATAATATATTCTGAATTATATACTGACTGGCCTACCAAGGATGACGGCACTGTACAGGCGATGTATACGCAGATTTTTGACAAGGTTCAGCAAAAGTCTTGCCATTAAAAATGCCTCTAAGGAGCATGGCTTGCCACCGATACACTGCCAACATTATGTCCATCACTTATATAAAAGTCATGAGTGCCCCAATAGCGTCTTTCCCTTCTTAATCAACTGGCGATTATGGAGGCAAACTACCATAACTTTATTCCTACTGCAATGCCAACACTGACAAGCCTCGGTGTATGTATGTAATGGAAAACTAATGTAATTACTAACGATAATCCCGCCTTGCAGTGTGTCATTGGTGGCTCCGATTAGTAGGCCTGGGTATCAGGGCAACTGGCCCACGATAACAATCGCCCCATGAGACTGCCACATAGGACAACTGCCCTCAGGATAATATTGTCCTCGACAACTTCCTATGAACAATATCACCATTATTCATATCTAATATACTATAGGAGTAGCCGTGTGTCTGTCGTCTGTCTGTCTGTTTTGGGTAGCCGAAACTGTAAATTCATTTTGATGGAGTAGGCTAAAAAAAATCGCAATAATCGTAAGTGGCAAAGACTTGTCCCCATGTCGATTGATATTTTTTTTTTGAAAGGGGGTTTTGGGCTAAAACACTTGGGAGTATTAGATTACAGGAACTAACTCTGCGGTAACGCTTTGCCGTACTTCACTAATCCGTAGACTCATGTACTTACCGTTTGTGTGAGTGTGTGTGTGTGTTGCGCGAGTGCGTGCGTGTATGTGTGTGCGTGTGTGTGTATGTGTATGTGTGCTTGCAGACAGGCGCTGGGGCTAGAGTGAGGCAGGCGTGGGGATGGGGTTGAGGCAGGCGTGGGGATGGGGTGAGGCAGGCGTGGGGCTTGTGGTGAGGCAGGCGTGGGGCTGTGGTGAGGCATGCGTGGGGATGGGGTGGGCAGGCGTGGGGATAGGTGAGACAGGCGTGGGATTGGGTGAGGCAGGCTGGGCTGGGGTGAGGCAGCGTTGGGCTGGGGTGATGCATGCGTGGGGCTGGGGTGGGCAGGCGTGGACTGGTGATTGCAGGCGTGGGCTGGGGTGAGGCAGGCGTGGGGCTGGGATGAAACAGGCAAACGTGGTGGTAGTGTGTCTACCCCGAGGCACTTTGACCATTGACCAACGACAGCAACAACACGATTGGAGTTTGCACTACATTGTTGTCTAATACGACTACTACAAACATCAATACATGGGTCCGAAGGGCCCACAAGCACTTGTCTAATACACTATAAGAGTAGCCGTGTGTCTGTGTGTGTGTGTGTGTGTGTGTGTGTGTGTGTGCGTGTGCTTGCGGTCGATATTCTAATATACTCCACGGACGGCGAACTCTACGTCAGCCTGATTGGAGTCTGCACTCACATTGTTGTCTAATATAGACTACTACTACAACCATCAATACAGGGGTCCGAAGCCCCACAAGCACTTACAATTAATAGTAAGGCACAACTATGGGGGAAGAAATTAATAGTAATGGAACTAATTGGCGTTTTATATTCAAATTTTATATGGTATCCAATAATAAGATTTATATGCATTCATCACTATTATACGACTTAATATATTATATTATACGACTTAAATAGCAAATTGAGGGCAATAAAAATATACATTAATTAATCATTTAATAGTTAGTAATTACGATGATTAATGTGTACATTTCAAGCTTTATTAATCAGCAAATATAAAATCTTCCAATAATAATATTTATATTCATATTAGTATACCTCTAAGATTGCAAAGTGTTGGTCATGCATTTCAAAATGTTAAACACTATAAACAATGTTATGTTTTTCACGGAACCGAATTTAGGCCTAATATGATACGACCTAACCTTAGCAACTGTGTGGTCATTCTGAATCATTGGGATCATCCTAAGCTGGTAAACGTACCTGTAAACCTGATACAAATATAAACTGGTAAAACCCGCCTTTTTGCCTACTACCGCTAACACTTTTGTCAATAATAAATTTTAGCAATGAATATGCTGACTTATATCAAAGATAACATACATAATTGCTTAGTTAATTATTCCTAGAAACTCTAGGAACATAATATAGAATTCAATAAATCAAACATGTCTGTACAAAAGCTTTTGTCAATACTAAGTTTTAACAATAAAAAAAATTTTTTGAGTTATAGCTATCAAAGCTAACAGACGTAATTGCCTATTTAATTATTTCTTGGAACTGTAGGATAATACATAATTCACAATATATATATATTATATATATATCTATATATATATAATATATATTATATATATATTATATATAATATATATATATTATATATATATATAGTATATATATATATATATATATTATAATAATATATTATAATATATATACACTAATATTTACGGTGCATGTAGCACGATGTGCGACCCAAATATCAAAAAAAGCACAGCTTGTTCTATGATGAAGATTATAGCTGCTGCAGCATGTCCCATAAATAAGTATAGAAGGTTGCCTGCAGGTGAGCAGTCCTAGTGCAGCTTCATGACCATTAGCCTGTTCGATTATAACAAAAATTTAATAGTTTATATATATATTATATACACATATATATATATATATATATATATATGTATATATATATATACATATATATATATTAATATATATATATATATATATATATATATATATATATAATATTATATATATATATATATATATATATATATATATATTAATACTGAATCGATGTACAACAATTAACAAAATGTTGTATGTGCACTATATCACAAACTAGTATTTAACCATTGTACCCATTACGTACTGAAACCATACATACCTTTACCGTGGCATACGTCGACAATGTCACCTCTCCCTGGCGTTTCTCCAATATATGTTTACTGATGACATCATCCATCCAGTGCGTTATCAGCCCACTATCAATAAACCTTTGCAGAGCATTGTCAAAGCGACCTATAAATGACGTTCCACGTCTGCAAGGGATGTAATCGCAAATAATGAGGATAATGGTATGTATTCGAGGAAGTGTTTATGTATAAATATTAATATTACTACAAAATTGAAATTTGTATATGTCATTTACTGATAACTGCATGGGATTTAAAGTAAAACAAACATTAATATCGAAATTGAGTAATGAATCAGATATTGCATTCAAGATAAAAAGCGTTCATATCCGCAAATGATTTTGTTAGAGTATAGTAATTCCTGTCTTGCTTCATTGCCTTCGTCTTTTGAAGGCATAAATGGCTGGGTAATAATGAGACAGCAGATGGATAAAATAATGTTATTACGATAGAAAATACAACTTTTTACGCCAGGATTACATTAGATGATGTTTATATTACCGATTTATTGATCATATTTGAAAGGTTCATTTCATTTGTTGTTTATAATGGCTATGTCCTACTGTTTATAACGTATATGTCGTACTATTCGCACGACAAATAAACTGAGATCTACTGTATCTGAATATATTGGGACTGAATTAAATTGAATTTAATAATTTTATTTTTCGTAATAGAACAAAAAGGACGGTACCTGGTACTCATGTCTAACGACATTCTCGTCCCGACAAACCGAGAACTCTCGCCGACGATAACGGTAAGGTTGGGGTACCGTTAGCTTAGGTTAGGTATGCAGAAACACAGGTAAAAACTTATTATCTTATTTAGAGGATAAAATACACACATGAGCCATATTGCTGATTGACTCCGATGGGCTTCGACATCGTGTTACAGCGGGTGTTGGCATTGCAAGTCCCAGCTTTCCAGTGGGGACTGGAGATCACCAGATTATTGCCAACAATCGCAAGAAATTCATCGGGCGGGGGGAGGGTGGTACCGCCTGAAGCTGCGCCTTAGTATTAACGAAATCTGCGACTAATTGCATTAATATCTTTACAATAATGCATAATTGTAGTGTAATTAATGATATTGAATTTAAACTGTCCTAAAAGTCTCTCCTGAAATAGCTTGACGAAAGAAAAAATACAGTGTAACATGTTGCATAGATCAGTGGTTCTCAACCTTATCAGAGGCGCCGAACCCTATCGAAAACTTCCGCACACTAGCCGAACCCCTCAAATATGGGACGGAAAAACAAGATTAATACAAAGATTTAATATAAATTGCTTCAAAATTCAAGAGTATATTTAGATAATAAGAAGGAAGGAAGGAATCAGCAGCACTGACGTATATAGGTCCTTCGAAACAGGAGGGGGGCACCGGGGTGAATCCAGGATTGTTTTAAGGGAGGGAGATGGAGCGGAGCGAACCTTTAAAGCTGTGGGGTCTGAGGAGGGAGTTAGAATTTTTTTTGAAAATCAAGTATTTTTAAGGGTAAGGGCATTGTAAGACCTCAGAAGGGATTTATTGCACTAATCTGATAATCAAAGGCAAATCAATTTTTGTCCCTGTGGGACAAAAGGAGGGGCCATGGCCGCGTTCCCCCCACACCCTCCTATACACGACTCTGGTCGGAAGAAAGAGAGGCGTGCGCGCGCACACACACACACACACACACACATACCAGAGGTGGGCACTTCCGCAAAACTTCCGCAAACCGCAACGTCCGCAAATTGCGGGAGTCTGAATTCGTTTGCGGATTTGCGGAAGGGTAAAAATTTGCGAAATTTGCAAACGCAAATGTGTTCGCAAATTCCTAAGTGGCCGTGGTGAGTTTGAATAAGATTCCTGCGTGCGCACCGTCCAGGGTGAGTAAGATACGCTAATGGCGGCTGCTTTCCCACCAGTCAACCTTGACCGCAGTTATCAGTGAGCATTCATAGACGAAGTACGTACCAAACCCTTCTTCCTGCCTCGCTTTGTAGGTATGATGCCATTTTTACCATATTTTTGGTTGAAACTCATATAAACATTATTTGTGTGATGTTATAATATCATTGAAATATCTTAGATATTACTGTAAACTTTAATTGTTAGGTGAGATCCAAGGTCAGTAGATACTAGAATTAATGTTTGGCGTTGGTGGGCTCTGGTCTGACCTCACGCGTCCCTCGCTGACTCAGTCATGTCTTCAATTATCGTGTGGCCTCACCCAAGATTATGAAATATCTGCAAGATGTTTAGAAAAACTGACCCAACTATCATCTTACTGACACATTTTCGTATATAATATACGCATATTTTGAGGAAGGAGAGGGAGGTCAGAGGGCCATAAACCAGTGATATGGACACGGCGAGCATACCAAGAGGTGTGAATTCTACGTGTGCTGGCGACAGTGATATTTGCTTGCAGTGACCATGGCTCTGCTGTAGAGCTAAATATTACTTGCAAGGAGTGTGTTGTGAGTGACTTAGTGCGTTGCGGTGGTGAGGCGACAGTTTTGACCCTTCGTTATCGCTAGGCCGAGGTGCGAGTTAACCGCCATCTCTCGTGCTGCGCAAATAATTTTGTGCACAAATAATTCTGATCTCTGCCGCATCTTGATTACTATGGCGCCCACTACGCCCTTCATCACCAAGGCCCAGCTGGTTGCTGCTGTAGACGATGTGCTGGTGTTCCTCTTCAGTATGAGGAGGAAGATCACGGGCAGGTGACTGTGTGCGCAACAATGTAGGTCAGTCGGACGGCAAGGAACCTGGATGATGTGTTTGTTAAATACAACACGGCCATACACAGCTCTGCACCCGTGGATAAACTGTTCTCCAAAAGGTCGGATGTCATAAAGGCCAAAAGAAAGAGTCTGTCCTCTGATAATTTTGAGATTGGTCTTCATGAAGGGAAACATGAACAAGCTCATGATGGAATTGTCGCCAGAGGAGTCTGAGGTTAAGTGCCTGATATCGTACCAATGAAACATAATTTGGAGTGTAGTGTACGTATACTAAGTATTACCCTTTAGTTTGTTGATCAATTGAGTCACAATGACGGGGAGGTGAAATGTGAGCTTATATCATATGTGGGGCGCTGAGGGGTAAGTATGAAAAAAATACTAATATATATCAATTGACAAAAGTGATGTAGTAAGAAATTAATAAATTTACAACTACGAAGAGCTTTACCTTTATTTTTGCATTTTGTGGAGGGAAAATATTACGTAATTGGCTTGCGGCTGTGCGGACTTACGGTTCCGGAAGTGCAAACTTTTAGAAATTTACGGACTTGCGGTTGCGGAAAGTATAGATTAGGGTTTGCGGAAGTGGATTTTCGTTTCCGTGCCCACCTCTGACACATACACATGCACACACAGCTGTTCCTTCACCGCACTGCTTGATTTTATGTTAATCTTGCGTATAATTTACTCTGATGAATAATCCGGCATTACAATATTAGCAAAATTGCAATGTGTTTCAGAGGGCCTCTGCCGAACCCCTTAGACTGGCTCACCGAACCCCTAAGACTGGCTCACCGAACCCCTAAGACTGGCTCACCGAACCCCTTAGACTGGCTCACCGAACCCCTAAGACTGGCTCACCGAACCCCTGGGGTTCGGTCGAACCCAGGTTAAGAACCACTGGCATAGATGGTGTGTACTGACGTTACTAATCTCCGTCCAAACACACACTGGCTGTGGGGTTGACCCCGATTGAGTGAACAAATGACCTTACTTCCCTTTATAAACGTGGTACACTCACGCTTACTGTCCTCTTCTTTTATGGGTGGGAAAGTGATTGATAAAATGGTGTTATGGATGTATGGGGACAGTTTGGAATGAGGCAGGAGGCTGTTAAATACCATCCTGGCGTTGCCTCATTATGTTTTACCAGCATGCCAACCGCTCAGACCTCTTTCAATCTTTTGTTTACCACTTCTTACTATTGAAATCATCTTTACCAATGCAAGTAGTAGTTTATTTTGAAGTTATAAGAACTAAGAGATTATAATGGGAATGATGGATGTGAATTTCTTTCTTTTAAATAATAATATCAATATATTTATTGCACAGGTTTGTAAACCTGTCAGTACTCGCAAGCTCTAGACGACCTATTATACCAAACACTTTCTCTGCAACTATTGTCCCCATCACTATCGTCTTCGTGACTGGGTTTCACTTGCAATACCAACGTATATGCTTCCAAATATTCAGGGAATGGGAATTTCATATTATAAATAAGAATATAGACAATATAGGACTTGTGTGGTAGAAGTGTATGTGGACAATCATAACGGGTGTGCTAAGCTACTGTGCAAGAGTACCACACATTCATCCATATCTTGTCTTCTTACTTTCAATACCATCCCTACTATATCCTACACATTCAAATTCAGAGATTTTATTTTTACTCATCCTCTCCCCCCCTTTTTTTTTCTTGCTAGTTGCATGTAGCTTAAATATACTTTGCTTAATATACTTCGGAAGCATAACCACAGGACACATAATGTACCATGCAAGATAAAGAGACAGAAGGTCAAGATAAAGAGACAGAAGGTAACGTCACCTCCCCGGGGCGTCGAGGCAAAATCAGTCCTTTGTGCGCATGACATCAATGTGTATCGCGCCAACGGCGCCACTGTTCAAATAGTTTATGGCTTCACTCAGGCCTCACCGCCGACCCGACACCTGACACCTCCCACCATATCTCTCTCTCTCTCTCTCTCTCTCTCTCTCTCTCTCTCTCTCTCTCTCTCTCTCTCTCTCTCTCTCTCTCTCTCTCTCTCTCTCTCTCTCTCTCATCCCGTAAGCCACCCATATTCTTTACCTTGATCAGTATTGTGTACTCGAGAGAGAGAGAGAGAGAGAGAGAGATAAAGAGAGAGAGAGAGAGAGAGAGAGAGAGAGAGAGAGAGAGAGAGAGAGAGAGAGAGAGAGAGAGAGAGAGAGAGAGAGAGAGAGAGAGAGAGAGAGAGAGAGAGAGAGAGAGAGAGAGAGAGAATTCTAGCTAGCACACAAGCTGGGGACGAGACCCTTTGCTTGTGCCGCTGTTGCCGCTTAGCGGGACAAGCAAACTTAATTTCCCACCTGACATGCAAGGCCATGCCTTATTTTCTTATGTTCTTATGTTCATACCTCCTCCCTTCCCTTACCTTCTCCTCCTCCTACCCCTTCCCCTACCTCCTCCTCCTCCTCCTCCTCCTCCTCCTCCTCCTCCTCCTCCTCCTCCTCCTCCTCCTCCTCCTCCTCCTCCTCCTCCTCCATCTTCTCTTTCACTCTCACCCTCCTCGCCCTCTTCATTCTTATTGACGTCACTTCCCCCAGCGCGGCAAAAGGGAGGTGACGTTACCTTCTGTCTCTTTACCTTGCAGAAGGTAACGTCACCTCCCCGGGGCGTCGAGGCAAAATCAGTCCTTTGTGCGCATGACGTCAATGGGTATCGCGCCAACGGCGCCACCGTTCAAATATTTTATGGCCTCACTGCCGACCCGACACCTGACACCTCCCACCATATCTCTCTCTCTCTCTCTCTCTCTCTCTTCTCTCTCTCTCTCTCTCTCTCTCTCTCTCTCTCTCTCTCTCTCTCTCTCTCCCATCCCGCAAGCCACCCATATTCTTTACCTTGATCAGTATTGTGTACTCGAGAGAGAGAGAGAGAGAGAGAGAGAGAGAGAGAGAGAGAGAGAGAGAGAGAGAGAGAGAGAGAGAGAGAGAGAGAGTAGCTAGCACACAAGCTGGGGACGAGACCCTTTGCTTGTGCCGCTGATGCCGCTTAGCGGGACAAGCAAAGTTCATTTCCCACCTGACATGCAAGGCCATGCCTTATTTTCTTATGTTCTTATGTTCTTATGTTCATACCTCCTCCCTTCCCTTACCTTCTCCTCCTCCTACCCCTTCCCCTACCTCCTCCTCTTCGTCCTCCTCCTCCTCCTCCATCTTCTCTTTCACTCTCACCCTCCTCCTCGCTCTCTTAATTCTTATTGACGTCACTTCCCCCAGCGCGGCAAAAGGGAGGTGACGTTACCTTCTGTCTCTTCTGTCTCTTTACCTTGGTACCATGTATCTATTTATCTCCGCGCGCCTATCTCACATCTCGTCTGCGTGTTGGCTCTGGGACGTCGCCCCTCTTACCTCTTCATTTCATGCCTTTCATCTTCCCGACCGGCACAGCGTGTATACACAACTATACGTCCGCGTTCTGTATCTATCTCTCCTTCTCACATGTCATCTGGGCATAGACCACTGTATACCTGGACTGCGCACGAGACAATGTTTTGAATTGCGGGGCTGCATAGGGGCCTGCGGGGCGCCCGACAAAGAGATATAGTGGTCTATGGACTATCATATAGACTGGTTTATCAGTATATATGCTATACTGTAATCTTCGTAAATGTTTGTTCTATAATATTATCAAATAAAAAACAGTAAAACACGCTAAAGAAATGCCATTACGAGACTATGAAGAAATATGCATGAACTTAATATTCACTTAACTCTTCGCCATTTAAAACTTTGCGAGTCAACTTTTATCATGAAGGGTATCAATAGAAGCGCAATTTTATTACCTTTCCATTGCTATATTTCGTTATCTGATAAATGAATTAGAACCATGCATAAATTAGCGTTAAAAAAATAAATAAAATCATCAATCGGTTAATTTTCCCGATTGATGATGTTATTTATATACTTATATATTTCGTTTTCTGATAAATGAATTAGTACCATGTATAAATTAGCGTTGACTAAATAAATAACCTCATCAATCGGGAAAATTACCCGATTGACGATTTTATTTATTTAGTTAACGCTAATTTATGCATGGTTCTAATTAATTTATCAGATAACGAAATATAGCAATGGAAAGCTAATAAAATTGCGCTTCTATTGATACCCTTCATGATAAAAGTTGACTCGCAAAGTTTTAAATGGCGAAGAGTTGAAGTGAATATTAAGTTCATGCATATTTCTTCAGAGTCTCGTAATGGCATTTCTTTAGCGTGTTTTACTGTTTTTTATTTGATAATATTATAGAACAAACATTTACGAAGATGACAGTATATCATATATACTGATGAACCAGTCGATATGATCCGTATATGTATATATGAATCCGAGCGGCCCTCCGATTACAGGCCCTTGTGCGACAGGCCGATATTCCGTGCGCAGTCCAGGTATACAGTGGTTTATGCATTTGGGTCATACGCTTGACCTGAGGCCCGGATATCAGTCTTTACTCATTATCGTGGTGAGTCAAGCTACAGGGCCCTGCTTGCCTAGCCACGCCCTTTCTCCCTCCTTCCTTGCCACGATGATTGGCTCCCATCAGTGTCTCTTGTCCTTCCATCATGATTAGCTATGACCTTTTCATATCCTTCTTTTTTTTGTCATGATTGACTGTCCTCTGTCTTCTCATCTCTTTAGTCACACCCCCGACGACCTGGACGCATATTCCCCAACTCTATGTGGGTATTAGTCCGTTTGACACCCATAGGTGTTCTGTACTGTACTCTTGTTTTCATGAGAAGTGTATTGTTTTTTTATGGTTTCATACTCGAATGGGTCTATAGAAAAGATTTAGCTCGGATGCCGGAGTGCCAACCTTGGGGAACTCCGCTAATTAGCATAAATCTAAGATGGACGCTGCAGACGGAGGTGGAAAATAACTTTTCAGCCAATCAACCTTCAATTACGTGTGATACATTTTTTCCGTATAACTTGGATGTGAGGAACCGATTTCTGAGGTCAGTTGCATGCTTTGGGGTCAAATTCAGGGTCAAAGGTCAAGTTAAAGGTCATTTTTGGCCAAAAAATGTATTAGTATAATAATAATTGCATTTTCAGAACGAGGGTGATCAAGTGTTTATTCATTAACGGCGATCACTCCCATTCATCATCAGAGCCGAATGCAAGATCAAGATGATCAGTTTCCTCGTCATTTTCCACATCTGCTTCTCCTTCCTCTTCCACTTCATCTTGGTCTACGCCTCCTGTCTTGCAGGGGTTCAAGCAAGCGTCACTAGAACCACAAGCGCAGTACACAGTGCATGATATATTTCCATGGTGACAGCTGCAACGTTCACTGCCGCATGCCTTCCCCGCCGCCTTACAGCTGCTCCGCACTACATCCATGAGATCTTGGAGTCCTGGGGGCTGTTCAGAGGTTGCTGGTACTCGGGTGCCATCTTTGATTTCCCACCCATACTTCGTGATGTCAAGTTCAGGTGAAGCCTGCTGGACAGCTGATTTGGCGAGTATAGTTTGCAGATGAGTGCGCAAGATGTGCAGGAAGAGATTTTTGTCTGTTGGTGGTAGCGACATGATCTTGAGCAGCTTTCCAGCCTTCTTTGTGTATATATGGTGCCGCACCTCATTCATAGTGGTCCCCTGTTGCTGACCATATAGAGCACAGAAGAACGCCGTCCTGCCTCCATGAGCTGTGCATGTGTGGCATCAAGCTCGCCGAAAGCAGAGTACAGGCCTGGGAAGTCGCCAGCTCTCAGGGTCTTCAGTGCCGACACTTTCCCCTTGCCGTACAGGTATGAGGTGGTATCTGAACCAGTAATGTAGTGCATTCCCAGGATCTGCAGGCACTTGGGGCCGAGTTGGGAACAGGTGGCGTTGATGTCCCAAATGGATCCATCCCACCGCTCCATTTGCACTTTAGCCTGGATGTTTTTTCGGTACATCCAGTATACAAGCAACACGAACACATCGGTGTCATCTGAGAGAATGCGGATGACTCGCGTGTCGGACTCGGCAGCCATAAGGAGGTACGAGATCATTGTTATTTCCGCTTCGTCATGGGTGAACACACCATCGCTGGGTCTCTCCACGGTGACTCCTTCGCCGAAGCTGTAGGTACTAAGAATTTTCGACAGCTGCAACTTGTTGTGCTTATTCCTCATGATGGCATCTAGACTGGGCAGCGGTGTGTTGATGGTCAGGTCGTAATTGATGGAACCAAGGCCAGCACGTCGCATACGCTCATGGTCCTTCGCAGAAACGTTGTGATACTTATCGAAAGTATAAGACCTTCTTGCCAGCGAGAGAGGACAATCTCGTCTTGATGGACTTAACTATGACCGACGCATCTCCTCATGCTTGATCTGCCTCACCACGGAAGCAATGCTCCTCTCATCCGTATCGTCATCCTTAACTATCTTGAGAGTTTTAGCAACGGAGTCACGGAAACCAACCATGGTAGCACATCCATCTACTCGAACAACTATAGCATCCTTACTCATGCAGTCAGTCACCTTGCTAAACATGTCACGTCGAGCGAGATTGCCACCTAGATCCGAGTACAGGGAATGCAGTTCAACACTATTCCATAATCTGGACCTGTCTCGACTCATGTACTGAATGACTTCCCTCAGAACATTTTCATCTGCAGCACCAGGTGGCAAATCAGCATATGTGGGAACTTTCGTAAAACTGCTATAGCAGCGGACGTGGTACTTGCACTCAGTAGAAGGTAGATCAGAAACAAAAGCAAGGTGCAACTTGAGCCTTCTAGCCACATCATCATTACGCTGATCAGCAACATCAAGGAGCATATCTTTCATAGTTGGGAGTGGGTTACGTCCTGTGTCAAAACGTTCTTTGGTCATACACTTACGACAGCGTACTTACTACTCAGTGCTCAGCGTACCAGACAAAGTGCTTGCCCATCTATTGCTGACACGGATTCGCAGTCATCTGGTTAAGCATCAGAGACCTCAGCAGTCTGGGTTCACGCCTGGTAAGTCAACAACGGACCGTATCCTAGCGCTTCGTGTCCTGGTGGAACGCCGACGTGAGTTTTGACAGGGGATGCTTGCAGCCTATGTTGATCTCAAGAAGGCGTTTGACTCAGTGCATCGTGAGTCACTTTGGGATCTAATGCGACTTCGCGGGATTCCTGCAAGGACTATTGGTTTGATAACTGGTCTGTATTCTGGGACTGAGAGTGCTGTGAAGTGTGGGGCAGGTGTATCCAGCTTCTTTCCTGTGAATACAGGAGTGAGGCAAGGGTGCGTCCCTGCCCCATCACTTTTCAACGCTTGTATGGACTAGGTATTGGACAAGGTTGTAGATCAAAGTGATTGTGGGGCATCCGTCGGCAACACCAAGATCACTGATCTTGTTTTTGCCGATGATGCAGTAATATTTGCTGAGTCGCTGGAGGTCCTGGTGATGGCTCTCGAGGCGCTGCACGAGGAGGCAAAGCCTTTGGGACTTGAGGTCTCCTGGCTCAAGACCAAGGTCCAGGTGTTTGGAGACTTACTAGATGAAGCAGTACAGTCTGTTCATGCGTGTGGCGAGGACATTGAGATCTTGGAAGTTTTACATACCTTGGTAGCGCAGTCCATAATGACGGCGGGTCACGTCAAGAAGTCTTACGGCGGATTGGCATAGCCCACGGTGTTATGGACTCGCTCAGCGGGAGTATTTGGCGTTGTCGGTACCTGTGCAGAAGGACAAAGATCCGGATCTTCAAGTCGCTTGTGATCCCTGTCTTACTCTATGGTTGTGAGACATGGATACTAAATAGTGACTTGAAGAGACGAATCAATGCCTTTGGTAATAAGTGTCTTCGCAGAATCATGGGGTATTGCTGGGATGATTACGTGTTAAATCAGCGGTTGCACCGTGAGACTGAATCGAGGCCTATTACCTGCATAGTCCTTCAGCGCCAACTTCGGCTATATGGGCATGTGGCACGCTACCCTGAAACCGATCCTTCCCATCGGGTTGTATCTGTAAGAGACAATCCGGCGTGGAGGAGGCCAAGGGGGCGCCCACAAGGCTCGTGGCTGGGGCAAGTTGATGTTTCTTGTCGAGAGCTGCTTGGTATGGGAAAGGAGCCTGCATGGGAACTCGCGCGTGGTGACCCCCGGGAGTGGCGTCGTAGGGTGGGCGAGGTGACGCGCCCCCCGGCGTATGCCCCCAATAATTGATTGAATAGTATGAGACCTTGTATATGTCATTACACCCTCATCTTCAGCCTTTCTTTTCTGTGACTTTCTCACTCTCTCAATTTTCTCTTTCGATGTATAAGTACAGTAGTAACCTTTATGACAGGTTATGCTTGCCGCATCTCCACCAACATCAATAATGTTGTGTAGCGTAGCCTGCAGGTCTCCATCTCCACGAGATTTGGCACATAAGATGAGCTTCCTGATCCCGTGCTCAGTGAATTTCGTTTCTTGTCCACCTTCGTGACACACCGACAGAAGACACCTTGAGTCAGCCTTCATACCTCTCTATGAAAAGAAGAAGAGGTGTGATTAAAATCAACGTATCGAATATGATTGGTGTGCACTGCAGTTTATGCAGGGATGAAAAAGTTTGAACCTCCCAAATGTACACAAATGACCTTTAACTTGACCTTTGACCCTGAATTTGACCCCAAAGCACGCAACTGACCTCAGAAATCGGTTCCTCACATCCAAGTTATACGGAAAAAATGTATACGTAATTGAAGGTTGATTGGCTGAAAAGTTATTTTCCACCTCCGTCTGAGGCGTCCATCTTAGATGTATAGATGATGTATGCTAATTAGCGGAGTTCCCCAAGGTTGGCACTCTGGCAACCGAGCCAAATCTTTTCTATAGACCCATTCGAGTATAAAACCATAAAAAAACTATACACTTCTCGCAACAACAAGGTTCTCAACCTGGCAACTGGACTATATGAGGACTTTGGGTGAATGATAATACATATTTACTTATCGGGTGTGAATTTGAGAAAGTTTGAGATTTGAAATGTTTTGAAAGCTTTAGTTTGAACAGTTAATTAGTTAACAGTTAACAACGAGACTGCTGATAAGCAAAAGTATTCCACTGAAAAACAGAGGAAGAGTATTTGAAGCATGTATAAGATCAGTTTTGCTGTATGGTTCTGAGACATGGGCTTTGACGAAGAAGTTGGAGGATGTGTTGGTTGGGTGTGATCGGAGAAAGCTAAGATATACGACTGGGATCACATGGAGAGATGAAGTTTCCAGTGAAGAGGTGGCAAGAAAATGTGGATTGAAGGAGCTGAGTACAATGCTGAGAGTAAGGCGATGGGGGTGGTTTGGGCACGTGAAGAGGAGAGAAGGTGGTGAGGCATTGGGGAGAGCTGTTGGAGTGGAAGTGCCACGTCGCCGTCCACCGGGCAGCATATTCCCGTACTCTTATGCGAGTATGTGGTTTCCGAGTGAAGACGCTTGGCTGTAGCTCCGAAACTAACCATAGGATTTTCTCGAAAATACCCTCATTGTGATTCCCACACAAAGTTTCAAAAGAGACTGTTCAGGAACCTCTTAATTATAACTTACCGTAACCTACCGTAATGTAACGTGACGTATTCAAGAGTAAGCGCGACATACTGCTCCAGAAAACGGGAACATGCGACCTGGACTGCCGAATCTCGGGCATGACCGCATTGACCGGAGTTAGTCAGTGAAAGACTGGAGGCTTAACGATACACTCTTCCTCCCGTGCATCTTGTACATTTTATATATATATATTTTTTTTTTTACATCACAAGGAACTGGCCAAGGGCACAACAAAAATGGGTAACACAAAGCCCGCTTAGTTGCCAGCCCCTATAAAGAAGACAGTAAGAGAATAAAATAAAGAAGAGGGGTGAGCCAATTTAGTTCGGGGGGTGTCTTGTTACTCTTCTTTTGAAAAGATTTAAGTCATAGGAAAGTGGAAAAATAGAAACAGGAAGAGAGTTCCAGAGTTTACCAGTGAAAGGGATGAAAGTGTAAAGATACTGATTAACTCTTGCATTAGGAAGATGGACAGAATAGGTATGAGAATGAGTAGAAAGTCTTGTGCAGCGAGGCCGCGGGAGGGGGGGAGGCATGCAGTTAGCAAGTTCAGAAGAGCAGTGAGCATGAAAATAACGGTAGAAGAGAGCAAGAGAAGCAACATTGCGGCGGTGATTTAAAGATTGAAGACAGTCAGTCAGAGGAGGGGAGTTGATGAGACGAAAAGCTTTTGACTCAACCCTGTTTAGGAGAGTTGTATGAGTGTATCCTCCCCAAACATGTGAGACATACTCCATATATGGGCGGATAAGGCCCCTGTAGAGAGCAAGCAATTGGGAGGGAGCAAAAAAAGGACGCAAACGCCACAGGACACCCAACTTCTTAGAAGCTGTTTTAGCATGAGATGAGATGTGAGATTTCCAGTTCAGATTTTTAGTAAAAGATAGTCCTAGAATGTTCATTGTAGAAGAAGGAGATAGTCGAGTGTCATTGAAGAAAGAGGGGATAGTTATCTGGTAGGTTTTTGAT
>JACEEZ010006332.1:0-10776 GCA_016584305.1 Chionoecetes opilio | reverse complement strand
AAAGCTACAAAGACCGTGAGACCTACACGAGTAGCTCCTGTTACTTACCTACCACATCCACCTCTCTTCCCATCCAGAATTATCCAGACTCCTTTAAAGACCCCAATAGATTCAATATTGACCACCTGACGACTTAGTCCATTCCAATCATTCACCATCCTATTTGAGAACCAGTTTCCCCCAAATTTTCCCTTTTTAAATTACGCTTTTCCAGCTTGAATCCAATCTGTTACTTTTTGTTCTACCCTGCTTACTAGCCGTAAGAACTTTCCAGGCGATATAATAATAATCCAGGTAATAGGTACAGTATACGCAATGTATCGCTGAAAAGATCAGAAGGTGAGAAAGATTTGGGTTGGCGGGGTACGCTCATACCTCCGTCCCTAGGAAACAATGTATTGAGGCTAGAATTCGAGCTGATGGGGTTTTAGGAAGTTTTTTAAACAAACTTTCCGTCTTTGTCTATCTACTTTCAACCTTTCCTTCTTGCTGGAAGTTTGCTCACATCCAAACCTTTTTCCTAAGAAGGGTGACCGTTCTAATCCTTCAAACTACCGTCCTATAGTTTTTTGACTTCCTGCCTTTCTAAAGTTTTGAATCTATACTTAATAAGAAGATTCTTAAGCATCTATCTGCCCCAATGTTCTATCTGATCGTCAGTACGGTTTCCGTAAAGGGCGATCTACTGGCGATCTTCTAGCTTTCCTAACTGAATCTTGGTCATCCTCCTTTAGGGGTTTCGGTGAAACTTTTGCTGTTCCCCTTGACATATCAAAAACTTTTGAATAGAGTCTGGCACAAAATCTTTAATTTCCAAAACTACCCTCATTCGGTTTCTATCCTTCTCTCTGTACCTTCATTTTAAGTTTTCCTTTCAAACCGTTCTATTGCAGCTACTGTAGACGGACATTGTTCTTCTCCTAAATCTATAATAGTGGTGTTCCCAGGGTTCTGTCCTATCACCCACTCTCTTTCTATTATTCATTAATGATCTTCTAAGTCTAACTCAAAGCCCTATCCACTCCTACGCTGATGATTTCTACCCTGCATTTTTCAATGTCGTTTATTAGACGTCCAAACTCAAAGGAACTAAGTGATTCACGGAGAGATGCCACCCGAGCGCCTAACTTCTGATCTTTCTTATAATTTTGATTGGGGCAAAGCAAACTGTTTGTTCAATGCCTCAAAAACCCAATTTCTTACCTATCTACTCGACAAAACCTACCAGATAAAATATCCCCTCTTCTTCAACGACACTCAAACTGTTTTCCTTCTTCTACAAAAGAACATTCTAGGACTATCCTTTTCTAAAAAACTTAACTGGAATCTCACATCTCATCTCTTGCTAAAACAGCTTCTAAGAAGTTAGGTGTGCTGTGGCGGGCTGCGTCCTTTTTTTTTTTCCCCCCAATTGCTTGCTCTCTACAGGGGCCTTATCCGCCCATGTATGGAGTATGTCTCACATGTTGGGGATGATCCACTCATACAGCTCCCTAAACAGGATTGAGTCAAAAGCTTTTCGTTCTCATCAACTCCTCTCCTCTGACGACTGTCTTCAATCTTTAATCACCGCCGCAATGTTGCTTCTCTTGCTTTCTTCTACCGTTATTTTCATGCTCACTGCTCTTCTGAACTTGCTAACTGCATGCCTCCCCCCCTCCGCGGCCTCGTCCCACAAGACTTTTTTACTCATTTCATCCCTATTCTGTCCATCTTCCTAATGCAAGAGTTAATCAGTATCTTACTCTTTCATCCCTTTCACTGGTAAACTCTGGAACTCTCTTCCTGTTTCTATTTTTCCATTTTCCTATGACTTAAATCTTTTCAAAAGAAAGTAACAAGACACCTCTCGAACTAAATTGGCCTACCTCTCTGTTTTTATTTTATTCTCTTACTGTCTTCTTTATAGGGACTGGCAACTAAGCGGGCTTTGTGTTACCCATTTTGTTGTCCCCTTGGCTAGTTCCTTGTGATGTAAAAAAAAAAAAAAAAAAAGGATTCATTACCAGGAGTGTTAAAAGTAGAAGTGCTGAGGTTATTCTAAAGCTTTATTTGGCTCTAGTCAGACCTCACCTAGTCTATGCGGTTCAGTTTTGGTCTCCGTATTACAGGATGGATATAGCCTTGTTAGAACTGTGCAGAGAAGGATGACCAAAATGATACGGGGGTTGCGTAACTTTAGTTATGAGAGGAGATTGAAGCTATTAAATCTACACTCACTCCAGAGGGGTAGAGTAAGGAGCGATCTAATATAAGTTTTTAAGTAGTTAAAGGGATACAATAAAGGAGAGCAGGAAAAGTTCTTTCGGCTAGTTATCAGGGTAGAACAAGAAGTAGCGGATCAAACTGGAAAGAGAGTATATTTATAAAAGAAATAGGGAGAAACTGGTTCACAAATAGGGTGGTAAATGATTGGAAAGGACTCAGTCGTCAGTTAATTAGTGTGAAGTCAATAGGGAGTTTTAAAAGGAGGCTAGACGATTTCATGGATGGGGATGAAAGGTGGATGTAGGTAGAATTAAGTAACAGAAAACTAAACTGTGTAGGTCTCGGGCCTCTTGTAGCATCCTTATGTTCTTATCCCCTCTCTCTCTCTCTCTCTCTCCTCTCTTCTCTCTCTCTCTGCCTCTCTCTCTCTCTCCCCTTCTCTCCTCTCTCTCTCTCCTCCTTCTCTCTCTCTCCCCCCCCCCCTTACATCATGGTTTACATGTAACAAATTGAATGCCAATTGATAAGGAGGTTGATGAAAGGGATTAAGTGGCAGAACTAAGAAAGTCCCCTGTCCCGGGGACATCTATCCGAAAGCTATGCCTTGTAAGTTAATAACTAATGCAAGTAAGTACACAGTGGGGACAGGTGGGGGACACTATCCGTCGCAGGCACTTATCAGGCGGCACTATTGATAAGTACACTGTATGCACCTGTGTCTACTAAGTGTCCCAAAGTGTGTCACTATGTGTGTGTCACCTGTGTCACTGGGGTGTCACTAAGACACGACACTGTATCACGCCTACGGTCACACTAAGCGGTGTAAGCGGCACCATCTGTGGGTCGCCACCTTCACCTGCTGGGGTGTTTATGGCCACGACATCCACATCAACCGTGAAGGCGTTCCACAGTGGTCGCCGTGGCCCAAGTAAAGGCTCGCTGGCCCCTCACGGTGTGGGGTCCTTGGGGCCTCGAGGAGGAGATCACCTGACCAATACCGTCCTCGTAGCGCGCACAGACCTCCTCACGGGACCCGAAGTCCTGCAAGGTGGGAAGAGTGTTGCACCGGGCCTTGTGCAACACTGTGAGGGTACCGACTCTCCTCCGGTGCCCCAGGCTGTCAAGCTGGGAGCGGGGGTCATTCCGCCCCATGCTCCCGCTGTAGTCGTTTTGTTGTTGTTGCTGGTGTTGTTGGAGCTGAGATGATGTTGTTGTTGTAGTCGGTCGCTGCTGCTGCCGCCACTGTTGCCTCGGGCGACATTCCATGTGATGTTGGTCCCGGGGGTTTGGTGTATAAAGTGCTCAGCACGTCTCTGCACTTTGTCCAGCAGTGACAGGTTTGGCACTGGGCACTACTCATCCAGGTGAGAGGACTTGCTCCAATGACGGGCCTCACTTGGGCCTTGTACAGCCGCATGAGGCCATCAGCGTCGAGCAGGTGCCTTGCTCGGCGCAGGAGAGTCACCCTCGTGAGGTTCAACGCGCCACTTTTCTCCGGGTGGCGTTCAAAGCTGAGCCTGGAGGCAACCTCCACCCCCAGGATGTTGATGGAGTTCTTGATGGCAAGGGTATCGTCCCAAACTTCAGTTTCCCCCTCGAGAAGCCTGGAGTCCCCCCTCGAACGTGATATAACCATGGCCTGGGTCTTCTGGGCAGCAAACTGGACTTGCCACCGTCTTCCCCAGGCCGTGATGTCACCAATTTGACGGTTGGTGACATCTATCACGTTCGCAGTCTCCTCTCTGGTGTAGGAGTTGGACACGGTGCAATCGTCAGCATAGGCAGACGCCACAGGGAGGCTTTGGAGGAGGTCATTAAAAGTAAATTTTTCCACAGGATGGGGCCCAGGACCGACCCTGTGGAACGGAAGCCTCCACTGGGTATGTGGCTGACGTGCTCCCATTCACCACCACCCTCAGACTCCGGCTGTGCAGGTACCTCGAGAAAAGCGCCAGCAGGGTCCGTGATGCCGAACAGTTCGAGCTTTGCCAGGAGGCCCTTGTGCCACACACAGTCAAAAGGCCCCGGGGATTCCCGGGCAATCACCAGCGATGGGCGGCCAGAGTCAGGGAGTTCCCGCCATGATTGGAGAGCAGGAGAAGCAGGTCCGAGTGTGTTGACGGGGAATTTGGGGGGAACTGGTTTTGGGGGATTTATTTAAAGGGCAAAAAGTTACTGGGGAATGATATTACTTGGGGATGTTTTGATAAAAGATTACAACTTGACGGGGGATTTAACTTGTCTTATGATTCACTATGTATTATAATGTGACCAGTCCATGCGGAGAGTAATGAAAGGGGGGATTTTTAAGGGGAAAAAATAAGGGTTTTGGGTTTAAAGGGGAAACCGCGCCCCCGCCCCCGATCTCCTGGCCCCGGGGATTTATTAAATTAACTTGTTGTCTGGTTGGGGTTTTGGTAGTGGTATTTTTGGAAGGGGTGAATTTTTTAAAGTTGGGGTTATTTAACACAAAAAACCCCTTTTTTAAATAACACAAAATTTTTTTTGCAAATCCCCTTTTATCATATCAATTTTTTTGTTAACAATCCAAAAAATTCCCCCCTAAAAAAAAACTTTTTTACCTGAAAAAAGAACTTTCCATGAAAGGGAAACTCTTTTATTAAAAAACCCCTTTAGAATAATTTCCCCACTGGATCCATTAAATTATTACACAAAGGAAATAATAATAAAATTTAAAGGAAAGAAGTTTGTAAGAAAATGTGGGTAAGAAGGGGGTTTTTAAAGGGCCCAGGGGTTAAAAAAAGAGGAGCCTTAAAATGGACAAATTTTTTTAAAATATTAAAAGGGGGGTAACCCCCAAAAAGGGAAAAACAGCCAAGAAAATTAGTAAAAGGAAAAAGGGGGGGGGGGGGGAAACGGAAGGGGGGAAATTCTGGTGAAAAAGGAAGTTTTTTCCCGGGGTTATAAAGAAAAAGGGTTTTTTGGAAGGCTGCCTATAAATAAAAGTTTAATGAAATAAAAATTAAAAATGAAAACCCCCTCCCAAAAAAAAGGTGTTTTAAGATTTTACTTTTTAAGAAGTTTTAATATGAGCTAAAAGGGGGTTTTATTTGTTTTTAAAACGTCAAATGCCAACGTTTTTAACGAGGGGAAAATTGGGAGCATAGAATTGGGGTTTTTTTTTGGGGTTTTTACAAAGTTAAAGCCCCAACCCGATAAACGGGGGGGGTTATTTTGAAAGAATTAAGAATCGGGAGGGGAAAATTGGTTGCCGGGGGGGAAGAAAAAGAAAAAATCAAGAAGAGAAAAAAATTTTTAGGAAAAACCCCCGATACGGGAGGGGGGGGGGGTGGGGGGGGGGTTTTTTTTTTTTGGGGGGGGGGGGGTTTTTTGGGGGGGGGGTGTGGGTTTTGAAAACAAGGGGAATTTATGAAAAACCTATTTTCCCCCAAATTTGGGGTTTTAACCCTCTTTTCCCCGGGGAAAATAAACTCATTCAAATTATTTTAATATTTTCCTTTTTAAAGCGGGTCGGGAAGGTTTAGGGAGCTTTAGGGAATTAAAGGAAAATTTTTTTTTTTTGGGGGTTGTTTGTTGTTAAAAAAAATAAGGAAAGAATCAACCAACCCGGGGAAAGGGATGCGTCCCTACCTGCCTGTTTCTCGGTGCGGGGAATACCCCAAGGCGCACGCGGCTACCCTTTGGGTAAAGATAAGAGCCCAACAAGCCTAAAATTCCCCCACACCGCAAGCTGGTGACTGTAAAGTGGAAGCGTAGTACTACTATCTCGAATAAAATACTCCTCCCACTGAACCAGGCTAGCCCGTGAAAATCAGACGCTCCGATTTCTAGACATGAGAAATTCCTAGCCCCAAATTGTTCATTGTCTGCACTACACTACCCTTGATCAATAATTTAATTCAACATTTTTCGTTAATCTTCACCTAAATACACTGGCGTGTTGATTTTTTTAATTTAAAAAAATACCTGAAGACTACCAACCGACTGAGTCTGTTAAAGAAATTCACATGAGACTGGACCCCCAAACAACCCCTTTCCTGGAATATTAAGAAAATATGACCCTCAATTTTTTTTGAATCCTGGTCAAGTTTTTCATTTAACATTTTTATTTGATTTCCCCAAGAGTAATAACCGGGTGACGCTACAACTACCCAACCAGAGTAGGGATTTTAAAATTTCAAGTCATAAAATAAATTTTAATGTTCATAAAAAAATAAATTTTTAAGTTCATGTTCAAAAAAAATTTTCCTTTATTTTCAATTTAACATATTGGATACCGAACTTTCCATTTGTTGTTTAGGGGGGACATCAGGGTCTTGTGACGCCGGTAATTCTTGAGGCCTCAGCTTTCAAAACGTTTCAGGAACTCCGTAGGTTTTTGGAAGCAAGAGGTGCCCTTCCTGAGCCGGTGCGCTGCTCCCCCGTCTCCGTAGCTGTTGGGCTACCACTGTGCTTGCTGGTTGTTGCAGGACCGGTGGGCGGGGGAGGGAGTTCAGACGCCCTTTAACCCGCACGGCCCCAAATTTTGTACAGGTTCTTTGGGGCCCGTGTTGCAGCGCAGCTATGTCGGTGACGGGAACCCCAGGGAAAAACCGGACTTCCCTCCGACGAGGGTTCAGTCCTCTCTCTGCCATTTGGGGGTGGTTGCAGCTAGATGTGGCGCTATAGGGCAGGAACGGCGGTACAAAGGGGGGCGGGTTGAGGCGAGATGGGTCGAGGCGTGAATGGTGAAGGGCGCGGGGGTCTGAGGCGAGCGTCGCTGTAGGCGCGGTCATGCTACGGCCCGCGTGATGGGCGGCGGAGCTGACGGCTAGGCGCGGGCATCGATGGGGGGGGCGTGGGGCGAAGGGGGGCGGGGGGCTGGGTGTGAGGCTCTTTTTCAGCTCACGCCACATGGTCAGGTTCATGTGTGTATGGTGTTTGGCTTTAGGGGGAATCTAAAGAGCCTACTATAATGATCGATTTTTATATGAAAAAATTTTCGAAATTTGGCTATCTTGCTATTTATTTTCCCCCGGTGCGATTCTGTTTTCTGTTATTTTTAGGAAATAATATACCACCCTTTTAGTCCCAGTGTGTTGACGGAATTGGGGGGAAAAATGGTTGGGGGATTTTTTTAAGGTCAACGTTACTTGAATGATATTACTTGGGGGTGATTTGTAAAAGATTACAACTGACGGAGGATTTAACTTAGTCTTATGACTTTTACTATTGATTTTTAAGGACCACGTCCCCGCGGGAGTAAAGAAATGGGGGATGTATTTAAGGGAAAAAAAAAAGGGTTTTAGGTTAAGGGAACGCGTGCCCCCAGCCCCCGGGGAGGGAACCACGGATACTCCCCGGGACGTTTTTTAATATTAAAAATTAGATTTATTTGGAGTCTGGTTTGGGAGTGGTTTTACGGTAAAGGTGAACTCTTTGGAAGTGGGGGAATTTCTGTCCAACACAGAATAACACCTGGGTTTTTTTTAACACAAGAACTATATTTGCAAAAAATCCTATTATTTATAGGACATAGATGTTCTCTTTCTTGGACAATCCAACATATAAGGGTTAACACCATACCGAGAAAAAATCTACTGGAGTAAGAAAAAGAATTTACACCCTGACAAGGAAACTTTCCTAGTATGAAAAAAAAGCTCTTGAGCATAACTCTCCCCACGGATCCCATTCAGGAATTATCCTACACTTAGGTAACAACCACTTAAATTTATAATTACAAGGAAATAGATATATAGTAGAGAAAATGTGAGGAAAAGAATTTTTGTGGGTTTCCATAAGACCATGGGTTTTGAAAAAAGACACGAGCGAGCCTGTAGCGACTAAATAAGTCACCCTTTCAGTCCCAGTTCCGTGCTCTACCAGTCGGTCTTTTAACAGGGAACGGCGTAGCACGGGGACTTTCAAATTGTAATTTCAATCATTTTTTATGGAAATTAAGGTTTTTGCTTTGGTTATCAGTTTTAAAATAAATCAATTATGTAAAAACGAAGATCAGAATATACCCAGGAAGTTTTCCTCGGTGAAACTCGCTGTCTTGGGATTTCGCATAACACCGGGGAAAAAAACCCTTTTATGGAACTGAAATTTGTATATATACCCCGTTTTTTAAAAATAAAAAGAACCTAAACTGGAAAAAGAGACCCTTCATTCATTAAAAAAAAGCTATGAACACTCCAAAATTTTACAAATGGTGCCCCCGGAGTTAAGCAAAGGTTCCTAGGTGGTTAAAAACTGGGCTGTCCATCTCGCATAGAAATGAAATTTTTTATCCCTTTGCGGGGAAAAAGAGCACACCTCCCCTAGTCGTGGGACCTGCGTCTGGGAAAGCTTTCGTCCCATTGTCCCGCTGATATTCCTACCTCCAGTTATGGTGATTGCTAGGTTGTAAGGGGGGAAGGGAGAATTACACGTTTCGTGTAGCGCCCCCTAGTCGGGTTTCCCCACCCAAACCCCGGCACCTTCGGCCCTTCCTCAGGCTTTTTTCCCCTCAGAGCCTCACTGCGTCCCAGCGGCCTATGCGCTTTCAGCGGGCCCAATCCCCCGCCAGGCGCCTCACTGCGCCCTCAGGGGCCCTTATGCGCATTTAGCGGGGGCCCGCTTCCCCCCGAGGCCTCACTGCGGCCTATGCGCATTTAGCGCGGCCACTGCCCCCTCCAGACGGCTCACCGCGTCCTCAGCGGCCTTGCGTTTTTAGCGGGGGGCCCTGCTTCCCAAACGCCTCAGTCCTTGTGCACTCAGCGCAGCCATTTCACCCTTGACGCCTCCTTGCGCCCCAGCACGACCTCACGCGCATTTTGCGCACCCCCACGGTTTTATTGAATCACTCCCCGGCGCGCCGCCCCCCCTAGGATTACCGCCCTGTGGATTACTCAACCCTCAATCCAAGTGTTTAAAGCTGAATCCTCCAAGGCCCCCCCCGCTCGCCCCCCTAGGATTTCTCACCAGCCCTGTGGGTTACTCAAAACCCCCAGCTCCCAGTGTTAAAGCGCTCACCCACGGCCGCCGCTCGCCCCCCATGGGGTTATCATCGCCCTGTGGATTTCTCAACCCCCAGTCCACAGTGTTAACGCGAACCCCTCCCCGGCCCCCGCTCGCCGCCCATGGATATCATCGCCCGTGGGTTACTCACCGCCCCTTTTGGTTACTCACCGCCCTGTGGATTACTCATCACCAGGGCAGCCATGCCATGGCGTCAAAATGCCACGCCCGCACACAAACCGGCGGCACCACTGCCATGGCGTCAACACGCCACGCCCGCACCAAACCCGGGGGCACCATGCCATGGCGTAAAAACTGCCCCGCCCGCAACACTCGGCGGCACCACCCTGGGCAACACTGCCTCGCCCCCGATTTTTCTGCCGGCGGACCCCGCCTGGGGGAAACACTGCCAGCCCGCAACACTGCCGGGGGCACCACTGCCATGCGTCAACACTGCCCCGCCCGCGACTTTTCTGCCGGCGGGACCCCTGCCCAAAGGTAACCTGCCCGCCCGCAACACTGCCGGCGGCCCAGCCCTGGCGTCAAAACTGCCCCGCCCCGACTTACTGCCGGCGGCACCCCCCCTGGCTCAAACTGCCACCCCGCGATCACAGCCCGGGGGCCCACAGCCATGGCCAACACTGCCACGCCCCCCCAACCAAGCCGGCGGCACCCCTGCCATGGCGAACACCCAGCCCGCAAAAAACAAGCCGGCGGGACCACTGCCTGCGGTAAAAAACTGCCACGCCCGGCAAAAACAAGCCGGCGGCCAAACTGCCATGGCGGTAACACTGCCACCCCGCAACACAAACGGCGGACCCCTGCCATGGGCAAAACGCCACGCCCCCACACAAGCCCCGGGGGCACACTGCCATGGCGGCAACATGCCAAGCCAGCAAAAAGTCACCACAGCCCTACATCAAACGGCAACAGAAACAGCAGCACCCCCCTCACCAAAACCCAAAGTCCCTTCCTCCCCCGCGTCACTAGGGGAGGGGGACTTAGGACTAAATAAGTCACCCCCTTTTAGTCTCCATGTTTCGTGCTTACCCGTGCGGTCTTTAAAAGAGAACCGGCGTAGACGGGGACTATTCAATTGTATTTCAATATTGTTATGGTAATTTTCAGGTGTTTGCAGTTATCGCTTACAATATAATCAATTTGTACAACGTAAAAAACAGCAAAACCCAGGAAGTATCCTCGGGTGAAACTCGCAGTTTGGCGAGTTTCGCATAACACCTTGGAAAAAAAACCATTTAGAGAACTGAAATTTGTTATATACTCCAGATTTTATGAAAAAAAAGAACCTGAACTGGACAAAAGAGATCCTTTTTCCAGTTAAAAACCCAAAACTATGAAACCCTCCACCCAAATTTAAAACCTGGTGAAAAATGGACGGAGATCATTAATAATACTTTAAGGATGGGTAGACCTCCTTTAATAGCGTGAAAATAAAAAATTTGTTTCCCATATTTTAAAAAATATAGATAAAAAGGAAAAAAAAGGGGGGGGGGGGGAAAAAAAAAAAAAAAAAAGGGGGGGAGGGGGAGCCGGATTACCTAGGGAAAGATGGACGGAACTGGGTTCCTGGGTTATGGCCCCCCC